>JAQFXM010007358.1:0-11966 GCA_034693345.1 Entomobrya multifasciata | reverse complement strand
CTAAAAATGAACTGTGTACCAAATCGTAATGGCAGAATGCGTTGCGAGTTCCATTGTAGGTAGTAGCGTCTATTTTTGTGATGCCTATTATGTGTATGATTAAGAGCTTTCTTACTTGCAATAAATTTATGGCTTGATTCACAAATTTCTACTTGACTTGGTAGAAGTACTAGAATTCCTGTTGTTGAAACAATTGCAATAACGCTAAGAGCAAAGCTCATATACAGTGGGATTATTTGGTAACATTTAATAACCATCCACATCATTGTTGTAATTGCAACTTGAGGACAGCTAAGCATTAGAACTAATACGTTACGAGTGAAAAAATCACTGATTTTGAGTAAAATTCTTAAATGGGTGTATAACCTAAACAAAGCCCGCTGCGATGTGTACATAGCTGCAATTAACTGACGCAGACAATTCGATATTGTAAACGTAAAAAATATAAACGTGAACATCAGCAAACAAAAAAATCTTGCAAATTCGAAAACGCACATTGAACCCAAAAATATACGTATGCAAAGAACAATGACTTTTAGTGGGAAAATGCGTAAATGTGAAGGCTCAAGGATTATTTCGAAAATGTAAAAGAAAGGATCAAGTTTTAAAACCATGGCGACCAATATAACTATTGGTGCAACTGAAACAAACGCAAGATGCGAAAACATCAAAAACCCTCCAACAAAGTCTTTCGGCTTTTGAACTTCAAGTTTGTAATCTACAATAATTAAGAAATGAATTAAAATTTGATTTTTTTAAAAATAAGAAATCGAACTTACAATTTCGTTCCAGAGCAAACAGTTGATTTAGGATTGATTCCATTTCAGGAGATATGCAATACAAAACATATGTGGCTAACTCCATAAATGCACATGCACCCAAAAACACGCAGAATACTAATGCTATAACATCCATCTTAAGAGAGGATTGAAATAGCTTTGAAGTCAATAGAAAAACGCAAGATCCAAAGCCGATAATGCCAGTGATAAATATTAGCGATGAAAGAAATGGGAGGTACTTGAGCTGCAAAATTTTATCAACTTTAACCGAAATTTGTCCATTGTTAAATTTTAAATCGAAGGGATAAGGGTATAATCGCTGAAATAAGTTTCGGTGCAATTTATATGAGCGCTCTATTAGCGGAGTGGAAATCGCGTTCCTTTTACTACACATTGTTACCTTAGGTCAAAATTGTTCAGCTTTAATTTTAAATCACAGCAACTTAACTATGTTAAAAGCTGATATTCATATAATTGAAATGTATCTGTAAAATTTAAAATCGCTGAAAATTTTCAAGGAACTCGTTAGTTGGTCTTAACATAAGTTAAATAACAGCATGAGTTCGACAAAACCGAATCATGGTTCTAAACTAAAATAGGTCTCGCCGTTATATAAATAAACTCTTGATATTATTAATCTATTGAATTTTGTCATGTTTGATTTAAAATAATTTTGTAAGCTTTCTCTAAACCATGTTTTATTGAAATTAACATTTTAAAAAACCTTAAATTTGTAGCAAATTTTAAATTCAAAATAGACTTCAACTTATTTTACAAAAGCAAAACCATGTATTTATTTTAAAACAGATATTAGATTACATTTTTACATTTCCTTTTACATAAAGAATAGAGATATTCAAGTATGTTACGTATGAGAATCAAGGGCTGCGGAATCTTGAATAAGAATGGTTTAATTGAATGCTAGATGATCCATTTAATTATTTTCAATGTGCAACATTGAATAGATTTTGCTCATTTTAAGATAATTTTCGTATGTTCTCTGGAATGCCTTGGCAGTCATGTGTAAATACATAATTTTGTTTTAATGTTGGGTAATTAGGGTTAAAGTACAACGAGAAAAATTATTTTCTCATGGTTCATAAACTATGCTCCATTAAAATATTACATGAAATAATCCAAAGTAGCTCATTATGTGCTTAAAATGGATATTATGTACTCCTGATTGAAAAAAGGTAAACAAACACATCTAGCTTCGTCAAAATGTTATTGTGATTAATATAATTTTTAGTCTTTTGGCATACAGTTGTGTATTTTTGAAAACCAATAGGACAACGGCATTACAGAAAAAAATTCAGACATTGCTCCCAAGAATTCATTGTTGATATAAATTGGTTAAATTGTTATCCCTGCATGAAATATTTAATATTTTTGACAACATCCACAGAATATGCTAAACTCAATCAATACGTACAAGAATATTGTTTAGTTACTTCCAACCGTTGCCCAATATCCAAACCAAATCGTCTTACTACATCGCATGTATGAGTTTATGTGTTATGAGGTTTTTATTTAAATGTTAATGCAATAGTTTTCGATAGCTTTTGAAAAATTGATTATTTTGTACATTGCAACCCTGATATACCCAAACAACCATGTTTTGATTTATATTTCCCACGTTTTCTGTACAAAGTGAATACGTGTCGGTACTTAATAAGGTTGTATCGATATGTATTTATTGGCATGGTAACGTGTAACCAAAATCCTGCCAGATCAAAATTGAGCGGTACAACTAATGCATAAACAACGACAGTTCCAATTAAACAGAGAACAAAATGTATTTCCATTATAGCCATACAAACGGTTAACAAACTAGGTGTTATCTACAGTTCAAACAAATTTTTTAACAGGTTGTGAGCAGGGTCATCTGGATAAAAAGGTATATCCCAAATATAAAATAAAATAAAGATGGAATGCAACAAGCAAACCAAACAATGAGTTCGCCATTATTAATATCTACTTTAGAAGATGATGTTTTAAGAGTTGTAAATCTAAATGTAAAATTAAAACTTTTGTTCAAGGAAATGACCTGATTTAAGGTTAGGACAATTTCTTCTTTCAACTCTAGCTGGAGGCTACCTATGGCTAAAATTGATACTAGGATTGTTGCGAACATGAATGTAGAAATAACAATTAACATATCACTGTTCAGTTGGATACTAGAATCGTTCTCTGGAAACTCATTACCAGTTAAGTGGGTCGAAACCGAGATGGTTAGAGTAAGGATAATGGGTAGGAAATATCCCCGGTATTGCTGAGCTCTCCAGTGAAACGAAGAATATCTTTCTAAAACTTCAAAGCGCTGTATACTTTTGTTCCTTGCAAAGCATCCAGTGCAGGTGTACTTAACAAAAGTGCCTAGACGCCAGCATATATCCGCAAAAACATTTCCGTGGGAGGAAACATTGTAAAAATATGGGGATTCAGATAAAGTTAACCGCTGTTTGGACGCTAACAATATGTCTACAGCAAAAGGTGACCGTGTTCGCTGAATGACTGTGTGGAACAAAAGTAAACTTAAAGTAACGGTAAGAGATTTATCGAATGTAATTTATCTAAAAAACATATGTAAAAGTAAAATAATTTTAGATAAATATAATTTAAAATCATTTTAGTCTTTAATTAAAGTTTGGCATTATTTAAACTAGTTTACTTTTGGAATACAAAATGCTGAGCAGATACCCTGGGACTTAGAACAAAACCAGCTTTAGTGAACTTACTGGTATGCGCGGTTAAAAATTTACTTAGAAGAGTCTATTTTAGTACAAAATCAAGTAACTGGATCAGTATACTTATTATGAAAAATGTTATTTGGTCAAAAGGGTGATTTACCTCTGGGTTTTCAATTACCTATTTCATTACTTAAAAGATTGAAGTTTCTGATAGGTGGCACGTGAAATAAATAATTTGAAAGGAAGCAAGTAGCTTTTTCAGTGTAATCATTATTCATAATTTAAAATCGAGATATTATATAATTATATAAAACGCAAAAATTAATGTAGGGTAAAACTATATTTTATTATAATCTTGGAGCTTTATGTAAAATTGATTGCTAAACTCGATATGTAATGCTAAACACTAAGTCTGTCATATATTACATAAACTCGTTACAAGGAATTGACTTTTCACTTTTAATACTGTAATCTAGGTAATCTGTTAGAGTTATATTTCTATTTAAACCGGTTGCTATAACACTTCCAAATGTTAAAACAGCCATTTAAATTTTAATGTCCTAATTTTAAGATTCAATGTTATTTTTAATTAGTCTATTGGTCGTGCTTGTATTAAATATTTAGTATTTTTCACGATATCGATAGGTTTGTCGATTTTGGAAAAACGCGTGCAACAAAAGCAGTAAATTCAAGATTATGTGTACTGCCTTTCGCACATTAACCGTTATTCGTAAAAGTTTTTTATAATGCATGTAATATAAAGATTTATACACAAGTGACCGACATGATCTAATTATACTAACAAGCCAATTTGAATCCAGGTTGCATATTAGTAGTCCAAAACAACGAACTTATTTTATTTGGTAAATTGTCGCTAGTAAAATATTTATTAATTGCTACATTCATTATTGCTTGCAACATGTGAACCCTGGACTGAAACTCCAGTAAAAATTATCGACATGACATGCTCGATGGTTTCATTACCTCAAAGATATTTGCGTGAATTGTAATTGTAAAATTGATTATAATATATCTATCATATGTACAAGAGGAAATAAAATTTTTAGACAGCATTGAAAACCGCTTATAATATATTTTTGGAATTATCAAACCGAACTTCATACTGTCCGATGAAACAATAAATTGGTTGGTCTCAAAAGTTGTTTCTGTGTTTCCACAAGCAGACGAAGCAGCCATTTTACAGTTCCATATTATTGAAAACTTCTCTTGACACCACGTGAACATAAATATATTTTTTAGAATTCCATTGCATCAAATTTTTTGTGCATTTGTTTTACGAAATCAGTGGTTTAAGTCACTCGTATTCAATGACGTCAGTTAATCAACTATTACCTCGGACATTAACTTAGAATATTTTGATAGTTTATAGTTTCAGTGAAGGTGAAGTTAAAAATTTATAACTTACATATCGGGAAAATACATAGTCCGTTTCATAATTCCGTAGCCAAATTCAAATTCCGATATCTTGGACACATTACCACGCATAGATTGGAAATCAGTACGAAAAAATAGCCAAGATTCTAACTTAAAAATACTCATAAGCATTGACACATATGTGCATGTGTTTATTAGTAGCAGCCCAGCAACCAAAGAAACGAAAAACTGCATTAAGGAAAGACGGCCATTATATAATTGTGCTGTACTTTGATGGCTTGTCTTGAAACATGGTCAAGTACAAATAACATAATGTTTTCACCAAAATATTAACCAGATTTCGGGCTACAAAAGGAGCCATCAAACATTTCCAATCAGCAATATTACTGTCCAGCACAGGCAATAAAGAAATGATGGACAATTTACCAAAAACTTCGTAAATGTTGAAGTATAAAATGAGATTCTGGGTAAGAACGAAGGGTATACAGATATCCGAATAGCATTAAAAATAAAGCGTGTTATTGTGAATAATTTGAGTGCTTTGGATTATATATGGAACAATTTCTGACGATTTGCTGGCAGGGTTACTTGAATTTGGCAGCTTTTTTAAAGCTAGTGCGCAAATCGGTTTTTGATGAGAATTATGTCCCTCTCCGTTTCAAACTTTTTCGCTTCCCAGACCAGAATGTGACCATAATTGAAGCGTTATTTTAATATGACTAATTTAAAACAAAGATGGTTAAATTTGGTCTACAATTAGGGAAGTTTTGCCAGATCGAAATGTTGCGTTAGAAAAATAACCCTAAATTCTGGGTTTTGACTGATTTTTAAAAAACCCCACTACTTCTACATAGAAGCAGCTGAACCAAAATCCTTTTGCACATTTTTAAGTTAGACTGTTGGCTATCTTATCATCTTGATTTCCAATCTATGCGTGGTCATTTTTTCTAGATATCATCATTTTAATTTGGCTACGGAATTATGAAACGGACTATGTATAGCGTTCTGCTTTTACATTACGCGTGTGCTATGTTACATGATTTCACTTTCAGACTCAACTTATGACATTCAAATTTTTATAGTTCATACGTATACGAGTTATCTGATTCTCATTCTTTCGCTATACATTCTATCGTGCGATTGCAATCTTTTTGTCGGCTTGTGATAAATATCTGTGGCTGCTTAGTAGAGTTAATACCAATCAGTTAGGAAATTAATTTTATATTTTGATTGCGACCCAAAAAGCGAGGAAGGTAAATTTTTTATATGCATAAATTAATAAAATTTAATTTCACCTGGTGCTACTACCGACCTCGAGGCTGGCCTACTTGGTTTTGTAAATATCATTGCTGAAAATGACAAAAGGAGTCACCGTCTTGTCGCATTTATAAGCTGGCGAATTTGACAGGTAGACAAACGCTTTAGTTTTACGTCAAAATGTTCAACGTTGACAGCAATCTCTCTTCCTATATCTTGCTAATAATTGTATAATGGGAAAATCCGACACTCTTCCTAGCTAAGTAACACAGTTATAAATTGACTATTGAGACTTGCGTTTGGAAACTGAATCGTTAAGTATAAAAGCTACTGCCATGAAATACATTAAAACAGCAACTGATAGAAAACCAACGGAAACTATCCGAAAGTTTCTGAAATATTACGAACTTGTGTTATTTCATCAAGTAAAGCTAGACCAAATTCTAAACATAACTGTCAAACGAAAATATCCCATAGTTTACACAATTAGCAGATTGGTGGTGGCCAGCAGTATCATTCAACTTTTTCGGCTGTTGTTCTTGTGTATCTTGGAAGGGAGAGAAAATGACTCTAACATTGGATTTAAGGTTTCTGGATTGATTTTGTACATTCTTGCATATTCCATGATTCCTTACTTTGACATAAGCGTATTTAAGTCAGAAATACTACCGAATTTGGAAAAGTCTATTACAATCTGTGAACACATTTGGAACAAGATAGGTACCATGAATAACGAGGCCAGAAAACTACAGAAGAAAATGAGGACCAAAATGTGGAGAATATTTGTTCATAACTGGTAAGTTAGAAATGTCTATACTTTTTCATATATAGTGTAAAGTGTATTAATAGTTTTCTAACACTTATATTTTTTAAGCTTTATTGACTACTTAATTTTGCTCGATGTTGCTGCAAATTCATTTGAAAATTTGGCCACTTTGGATCCCATCTGGCTATATTCTGAAATACCATGGAAGAATTCGTTAACTGACTTAATATATTGGATGGCATCAATGCTAGTATTGCTGGCTATGTCAATGACCTGGTCATGGTTAATTACCATGCCTTCATGTCTGGCATTTCAATACGAATGTTTACTGAAGGGTTTAATAGCCCATTTAAAATCCTCTGGAAACTTGGGAATTGGCCGGACCAATGTGTTGGAGCATTACTCAAATTTGGCACATAGTGCAAAGCTACTTTTCGGAAATGGACTTTCAAAGTCGTTGCTCTTTGTATACTCTTTAGGAGCGCTACAACAAATGATTACATCATACTTCATTTTCAATATGCTTCGTAATGGAGCAGGATGGGAAGAAATTGACGTGTTTATTTTCGACTTGTTTGTAAGCTTAACACAGTTTTTATTGTTTCTATAATATTTTGATTTAAAAATATTAACTTTGGGTTTTTAATTTAGTTTTCGACTGGCCGTGTATTTCATGGATATTATGCTCTGTCTCGAGTAAGCGAAGCTAACAAAGAGTTACTCAATTTGATTGACGTTTACATATCAAAACTGGAGGTGGTCAGTTGGCCGGTCAAACTCATTCGAAAGAAAACAAGGATTTTGAGAATGCTAAGTATAACTGTGGGACCTTATCGTTGCGAAAGTAACTTCCCATCGGCAGGAGGTGGTGTATATTTAGATAATATTGTGACAGCAGCACTATGGCGATAGTCGATGAAAAGCTATTACAAAATTCATGACTCGGATTAGCGATCATGTTTTTTGAATTATAAAATATTAAACTTGTGTTTAACATACGGAATTGTTCTGATAGAATTGTGACAAACAATACTAATCAAATACACAATTTATGATTTTCATAATTTGACAATTTGGCAGGTTAGTCGAAAGTTTATAATTCAAGTGGCATAGTTTAAGCATACATTTTAAGTGGTGGCTAATATATTTTTCCTATGTTCTACTGTATCAATTTGATCATAAAAGGTGATGATCCAATACAATATTATAAACACCTATCCCTTGTGCTTTTGTATTTTGATTGAAAAACAATCCATAGTGTATGCTACAATTACTTCACCTATTTCTATGCATGTAACATTTTATGTAGTGACAATACATGATTGAATTTAACTTAATGGTGATTTGCACCTGTAAGCTTTTCTGTAAAAAATAAAACCACAAAAAACGTTGCATAAAATATATTAGAGTATAAAATAAGCTTGAAAACTTGGTGTATCACTGCTTTTTAAATTGTAAAATAAATCAATATTTCATTATCTCTAATATGAACGTCGATTTTTTGTCGTTTTAAGCAATTACAGTGCTGTAATGTGATATTGGATATTTACTTGGATTTAAAATACTATATTTTTTGAAACATTGTGTATCATACTCTTATATTAAGTTTTTAATATACATATGTTGATGCACAAATAAATTAACATTTTTAACAGTTGTTTTATAATTAAGGGTTTATCAACAAAACAGCATTTGTCAGACTATTCATTAAAACACTCAAATACCCGATAGGTGAGCTTTTGCTTAAAATAAATTGCATTCCAAACCTAAGAGGTAATATGCGTTGTGCGTTCCATCGAAGATAATAATAACGCATTGCATGATGCCTATTAAACGTATGATGTTCAGCTTTTTTAAACGTAATGAACTTTTGACTCGCAACACATATTTCCACCTCACATGGTAAAAGCACAAGCACTCCAGATGTTGCTGCCATGGCAACTAAGATGAGAGCAAATGTCATATAAATTGGAAGCAGGTGATAGCATTTAAGAACCATCCATAACATAGTTGTGATTATAACTTGAGGACAGGACAACAATAATACTAAAACGTTACGAGTAAAATAGTCACTAATTTTGAGTACAATTCTTAGTTGAGTATAAAGTCTAACCAAAGTCCTTTCTGAAGTTTTATAAGATGACATAAGTTGTTGGAGACATGTTAATATTGTAAAGGTAAAAATATGAAGGTATATAAAAGTATTGTAATAAACCTTGTAAATTCTAAGATGCACATGGAACCAAGGAATACACGAACAGCTAAAATTGTGATTCTTGTATTAAAGCTACGTTGATTTGATGACGGAAGAAGAAGATCAAACATATAATAGAATGGGTCCAATTTCAAATGCATGGCGACTAAGAGGAATATTGGTCCTACTAAAACCATTGCCAGATGAACAAACATCATAAACCCTCCAACAAAATCTTTCTGGTTTTGTATTTCCGGTCTGTAATCTGTAAATTTTACAAATATTAAAATAAATATAGATTTATAAAACTGGCTTTAAAAACTTACAGTTTCGTTCAAGAGCAAAAAGTTGATTTAGAAGGGCTTCCATTTCAGTAGCTTTTGAAAATAGAACGTACGTTGCTAGTTCCAAAAACGCACAAGAACCCAGAAACACGCAAAATAACAAAGCCATAACATGAAAGTTTAGGGCTGGTTGAAATAACTTTAAAACTGCAAGAAAAAGACACGAGCCAAATCCAACAACACCAGTGATACATATTAAGGACAAATAGAATGAAAGAAATTTGAGTCGAACACTGTTTTCTACTTTCACGAAAATTTGTCCGTTTCTAAATTTGAATTCTAGTGGATGTGGATACAAGTGTTGAAATATAAGCCTGTGTAAATTGTAGGATTGTTGTATGAGCGGGGTCGCAATTGCGTTACTGTAGCTAGACATCATTAGTGTACTTTAGGTTGGGAAGTTTTAACGGTAGTTATTAGACAAGCCAAGAATTTGCAGCTTTACAAATCCAAGACCATTTGCTGTTTTGATATGTATATTTTATGACGTTGTTTGTCTAAATTAGATTCGGTAGAATTTTTAATACACGCCACCCAGAGTATCTCGAATATAAAATAGTAGAGGCAGAATTATTTACAAACCGAAAAAGATTTTGCTATAGTACATTTTCCCAAATATTCCATTGGCTTCCTTATTGGCTTGAAATATTTGTAAAGTTGAATTTCAACTGTACTGAAGCATTTACATTCTATTTCTGGAACTTAAAAATCCATATTATACATTAAACGGATAGGATTGAATACCCATAATTATCATATTAATATATCATAAATTTTCATTACAAATATTAATGAACTTTTTTGATAGAATATAGATAAGTAATTCTTATTATTCCTGATTCTAGGTATCAACATGTAAGAGTATATAGTTTTCTTCGTGACGCCAAATTATTTTAACATTTTAAATGTTTTTTTAAAAGTTTGAAGTCTTATTTTATGACAAAAAGTTCAATTACGCAAGCGTATTGGGTCAGTCTAATGAAATCGGGTTAAGTTTAATAATCGTGTGTAATTCAAATGAGTTGTAGAAAATCGTTTAAATTTTCATTCCTTAATTTTCTAGTTTAGTTTTCTTCCTTAGATCCAATTTGTTTAATGCTTCGAAAATTAAGCATAAAAATTATTTATTATAACGAGTTGTTTACCAAATGCATTAAAATTTCATCATTAACGCAATAGGTAAAGATTGTTAGTTTAGATGTTTTCATACTTTAGCTAATTATGTGTGAGAGTCACATTTATTTATGGCATTTCATCTTGACAGGGAGTTAGGTGAATTCAACTTCCAATTATTCTAGAATTAGTTAGATCTATTAGACATGATACAAGGAGCATTAATCAAATTTAAAGCTACAACAACACTATCCAATCTTCTGGCTGGATTAGTTGATAAATGATATACATGCTTCCATGCACATGATATGACAATGTATTGTATCGCAATTTCCCATATGCATAATATTTTTTGTATATATTTTATGTACCACTAATATCAAATTTCGTCGAAATTTTCCACGCAACCAGAACCAGAAGTCATAACAAACCGATGTCTTAGAGACAAGAACGCGATATCCAAATAATTTTCCATCCAGCATTTTGGGTGAAAACAGGGTGCTTCATGTTGTTTATCCAAACTGTGTTTAGTTTAACAGCACAATCTTCTTACTGTGCCACACAAATTCTTCTTCTTTCAACTTCTTAATTCTAGGTATGAGAAAACTATCAGTTATTCCAGTCAATAAACGGGTCTCCATTCGGGCAGCAGGTTAAGGATGCTTCTTTGTTCTTTCATCCTTGTTTTGCGGCATATTTCTTTATTTTATACAGTCCATCTTTCGTACTTATCTAGAAGTATGTTTGGTTATGCCAAGGTTTATATTTTAATGTACATATATTTATTTTGTAGACTACGTACGTATATTAGACCATAATTTATTTTTATTGGATATTTAGCCAGCATTTACAACAATTATCATTCTAGACATTTTAGGCGTGCTGTTGGTTTATTTTACAAGACTTTTACAACAATAGAATATATAATACATTGAATTCTTTTATGTTTTCTTTCGAATATTTTGCGATTGCGATTTTGAGAAGGAAGCTGAAATCAAACCCAATCAGTTATTTTTGTTTTTGTAAATTTTTATTTTAAGTTTTCCATTTATAGTCTTGTTATTTCTAATGGATGATTTACTGCAAAATAAAATATTTCTTATCTGTACAATATAGCCATAACGTACTGCCAACATTGTGTTCCTAGTATATTTTTTACCCTTATAAAAAATTTAAAATTGTTATTGAATTTTTCCAATTTGGTCATCTTTTGAAATAGTTTAAAACAACATTTAACATGCTTATGTTATGTATAGAAATCATTTTATATATAAGCTTTTTATGTCAACTAAAAAACCATTTAAGTAAGTCAAGTTAAAATATGGCTATGAGTATATGTGCTTACTAAATAATTCAAAAGTTAAGTTGAGGGCTGTAGTTTTTCTATTGTAAGTATTATTTCTTGTCATCATCGATTAAAAACGAGGT
>JAQFXM010007357.1:0-11968 GCA_034693345.1 Entomobrya multifasciata | reverse complement strand
TCAGTACACTTAATGTCAAAAAACGAACACAGATGGCAACGTCAGACTGTTAGGTAAAACTTTATCATTTCACTTTTTACTTTCTCCATGATATCATTTGACCAAGAATAATTGGCTGTATGCCATACCAAAATCACGAGATTCCCAAGATATATTGGTGTTAAATATGCGATATGAACAAAACTGCAGTTATTGCCTCGGTATTCCAGCGTTTATTACCATAAGTTCTCATTAAATTACTAAAACGATTAGGTTTGTCTATACACAAGAAATAAACTCAATTGAGTTTGGAAGTACAATGATATCATTTTCGAATAAAAGTAAACCAGATAGATCACTCGAAATAAGAAGGTTTTTTTTGGCAACAAAACGAAATTTACACTATAAGATGTATGAATGCTGTAGAGCTTCAAACAACCGGTTAAATTAATATTGTATTTTATTCTTCTTTTTTAAGGATGCACGCATACTTCCGACAAAAATTGAGCAAATAAGTGGATTTTAATAGGACATTTTAGCTATCGTTGCTTAATTACTAGAGATGTGTAAAAAACAACGCCAATCCTTATCTTTGACCAAATTTGTGTATACTTTATTCGTTTCCAACATAGTTGAAAACAAAATCAAGCTCCAGAAAACGTTCACTATGAAAATTTTGTTTCTAAATTCGATTGTAACAGTGATATATGTATGTACTTAAACAAAGCTTAAACAACGTAAAAGTGAAAGTAAACTAAAGATATTACGTTAAAACTAAGATGCAACTTGGCTGTATACCTAATGTTAGAGTTCCGTTTGGTTACATTTTTCCTCTACGCAAATTAGCTCGTTCAATAACTTGATTATGGCAGTCCTAATTCAAATGTACGACTGTACTTTTTCGTTGGCATTTGGAACATAAAATTTGAGGTCTCCGTTTATGGTATTTTTGTTATTTATGCAGAATGGTTGAGTGTTCGTGTCTGGAATTTATAACGTGATCACAGGTTACCAATCACGAACCATATGGGCAAGCCTTTTATTTTTTGCTATCTTTCCTTTTCTTTTGTTTTGCATACAGACTTAAAAACTCAAGTGAAACATTTCTTTCTACATCATTGTTTTACTGTTCTACGGAATTATGACAGGAACACCAAACACAAATTCTGTAGGTTTTTATTTTGCTGGACAATGAGGACGTTTGTAATATTTAATGACAGCCTGACTTTGTTTGTAAATTTAGTTTTTATTTCAAGTCAAAAATGTACAAATCGATTATTTATGATGTCCAGTTAACCGATTCCAATGCTCGAAATCTACATACATAAGCAGTGATTTTGGGATATTTGTGCTGAATAAATTTAAAATGAAATTCTAAACCAAAAATATTCAATGACCACTTACCAAACTACGTCAGAAATAAATAATTGACAAGGAATTTTCTACCATGGAGCTAAAATTGATGCTGGGTAAATATTACTTATCTAGAGGACAAAGAAAATATTATTACAAAAAGCTCTGTACCAGCCCCTGGGAAAATGTAATATGGTAGGATTTTTGTCACTGCAAAGAGGACGTTTTAGAACTTAACAATTATATCATATCTTATTATGTATATCATAGACGATGTCAAGAATGGTAGAATGAAATTATAGTTGTCATTGGGAATTTTCAACACTATAATAGGATACCCGTTATTTTTTTATTATTATTTTTTGGGGACTGGGGACGCAGTCTCTGAACAAGCATGCAATTTTGGGTATTAGAGAATATCAAAACAAAAATATTGCGAATTTTTTCAGATCATCAATATTGACATGTACTCATTCAAAATAAAGCGTATCCGTGCAAATTTAGATCTACACATGCAAACGAAAAAGCATGCGTCTAAATTGAAATATAATTATCATGCAAACTAAAGTGTACTCATGCCTTTTGTCATTCTAATGAGCCATAAAAATTAGTTCTACGACTTCTGGTTCTACAGATTTCAAAGAAATACCACGTCTACTTATGATGATGATTTATAATATCTCTGTAACATGCTCACTTTTAAGTTTTCATGAGCACATGTCAATATTTATGACCTGAAGTAAATGCGCAATCATTTTGTTATGAAATCATCTAGGACCCAAAGTCGCATGCTTGTTCACAGACTGCGTCCCCAGTCCCCAAAATAAAATCTAGAAAAAATAACGGGTATCCTATTTTGGCATTCAAATTCAAAATTCGATGACAACTATAATTTCATTCTACCATTCTTGATTGTACACAAGAAAGACATTCAGCATTCTTTCTAAAAACTGATCTTTGTAACTCTGTAATATCCATATTCATAAAATCATACATCTCTACTTCTTCACTTTACGTTGTTACTTTGCCTGCATAATAATATGTTTTAAAGATTCAATACCACCACCAGCAACAAACCAATGTCTCTGTACTCTGTACTAAGAATTTAAACGCAGCATCTTCAACTTCCAAGAATGTAAATTTTAATTCAATTGTCATTCATTTAAACTAAGTTTTTTTATCTAATGGGCAAGTAAACATTTTTATTTGAACAGTGGTTTCATTTGAACTGAACTTCTCAAAGACATCGACTGAATAGTATTGCGTCTTGTCCATGCGATTGCCAATTTACTATTTGTCTGACAAACGTATTATGTAGTAACAGGTGAGGTAGGCCAGGGTCTTCTTCAGCTAAGTTTAACAGGTAGGTATTGACCAACGACAACAACAGGCATCATCCATCATCATAATTGTCGTCACAATCATAGTACAGAGGTGGTTGTGGTTGATATGACTGACTGATGACAATGACTCATTCATACAAATTTCCTCAGCTAAACGAAACATACAAGTATAGTCATCTTTTTTGATTTATTATTACTGAAATACAACAATGATAGCAGCGTAGAGTCACGTAGAGTACGGTATTTGTCGTCGTCTTCGTCTACGATTTTTGCGACTCCTGCTGTTGTTGTCTGTGTCTCTGTCGGTATTTGATAGGTAGGTATTTCACACAAGCACACATACTCATACTGCTGCTTATATACTACTTGGCCAATTTGTATGTATGTAAACTTTAGAGAAAAAGAAGTAGCAAGCAAATACACCACCTGATTTTATATATAAGTTCCATAACTTGGGTTTCATTAGGGTTGGTTTTGGTTGTTTCTCTTTTTGGTAATCTTTTCGGCATAAAATCCATAATAGTCAAGAAAGAGGAAAAAGTAGTGTTCGTGTTCAGTTGATCCTCTCTCCAAGTGTAAAATTATCGTCAAAATTAATTGCGCAGTTTAAAAAAGACTAGAAGAACGTCAAGGCTAAAGTTTGGGAATTTTTAGAATGTTTCATCGTTTTCTGTGATTTTTTAAACGTTTCGGCAACATTATTTAAAAGGTTAAATTTGCATAGAAAACTTGTTTTAACAAATGTAATTTGAGTGGTTATGTCATGATGTCATGTGTGTTTGTTTTGTGGACAAAAGCATTGATTTTTAGTGGGAGTGTCACAAGTTTTGTTTATGTTTGCATACAGATTTTTTATATATGTTTGTGTGTATGTTTGTTTTGATTTAATAGAAAAGTGTCACCGGGTTTGATGCCTCCTGGCTCTCCTGGCACATTCCGACGAAAATCAGCAAGTTCGGAGCTTCCACCACTGAAAACTGATGGAATTGGAATAGGTGGAGGAGGCTCATCATCAGCATCACCGTCTTCAGCAGGAACAACAACCGGAGGAATCTCATTTGGGAGTGTACTCTCGACAAAGAGATCATCCACAAGCTCAGCTGGCGGGACAGCCCAAAGGAAAACTGGGACTTTGGGTTTGGTCAATATTAGTGTTCAGTCGAGTAGTAGTGATCGTCATCAGCACAGCTCATCAAAGCCGACGATTTCGTCTACGAAGGCGAAAATCTCGCAACTTCAGCAGGAACTTAGCAAAACTGTGAACGGGATCAGTGGGACTGATAGTTTGAGACACCGTTCGAAAATGGCAGGTGACTCAGCTGCGGCCCCGACCTCTTCACAATTGCCTGTAGTTTGGCCTAACTTGAAGGAGGACTATGACCTCCGAGAAGTTATAGGTATTTAGAATACTTTTTAAATATTTTGGTTGAATTTAAGTTGGTTTATATGTTTTATGAAAAATATTAAGGCCTGAATGCATGACATAATGATCTAAAAAATCAATATTTTAAAATGGGAGGAAATATTGACTAAATTGTTTGAAAATGTACCGGCATGCGAAATATTTATCTATCGAATTGCAAATATGTACATATATGTATATGGTTATATTTTATTGATTCAATACATATTATATAAATTGTAAATATAAATAGCTTGAAACAACAAATTGTCTTACAACAAGAAACAACAAAAATAGTAAGTGACGAAGTTATTTGCTAACTAGATGTTTTGGGAAAAGTGTTTTGCTCTGAGTGCGTCGTTTTGTTTTAAACACAAACAATGCATTTTAACACATTAGTAGGCTTAATTGGAAGTTAAAAGTTGATATAAGTTAAAAATTAGTTGACTTCCTTGTGCTAATTTCAGTTCGGTTCTATTATTTCAGGGGTTGGTGCTACAGCTGTGGTACATGCAGCTATTTGTCTCCCACGTCAAGAAAAATGTGCCATCAAACGCATCAACTTGGAGAAATGGAACACGTCAATGGAAGAACTGCTGGTAAGAAAAGAAGTACCTTCAAAACATGTTAGCTGGAACAATGTATGTCGTATGTCCCTTGTTTTCTGCTGGGTCGTGACTCGTGACTGTGACATTCGTTAAGTCAGGCAGTCTAATTTTAGCTAATTTAAGAGGTATAAATCGGTATAAAGTAGGTAGTCGAGTATTAGCATGGTGTGTTTAATATTATTAGTACCTATTTGTACGGATAACACGTAAGTTTGTATAATTGTGAGGTAAAACATTGTAAATGTATGCAAGATGACATGATAATAATTACACCAAAAGCGTAGTAGTGCTTAAATTGATTGTATAATTAAATATTCAGAAAATATTATTAAGATAAAACGGTAATGGTGAATCTTAAGTGGTCAAAAGTTGACTGAATGAGACTTGCTTCACGCAAACAAACAGGGCGTAACAATTAATCGAGAATTTGGTGTAACTTTTTACAGAAAGAGATTCATGCCATGTCATCATGCAACCATGAAAATGTCGTCAACTACTACACCTCATTCGTTGTGAAAGAAGAACTATGGTTAGTATTAAGATTACTTGAGGGAGGCTCGTTGCTTGATATCATCAAGCATAGAATGAAATCAAGTGATTGCAGAGGCGGAGTGTTTGATGAGGCCAGCATTGCGACTGTATTAAAAGAAGTTCTAAAAGGGCTCGAATATTTTCATTCCAATGGCCAAATTCATCGAGATATTAAAGCTGGTAATATTCTTTTGGGTGAAGATGGAACGGTGCAGATTGCCGACTTTGGAGTCTCTGCATGGTTAGCTGCCGGAGGAGACATGTCCAGGCAAAAGGTTCGTCATACCTTTGTGGGAACTCCGTGCTGGATGGCGCCGGAAGTCATGGAGCAAGTAAGTCACGTTTTTAAACCCGTCTATAGAAAGTACTTTGTATTGCATCAATTGCATGTGAATGTGAAAGTATTTTAAATTACATTTTGCATTGAATTCTTTTATAGGATCATGGTTATGATTTCAAAGCTGACATTTGGTCATTTGGCATCACAGCAATAGAAATGGTCACTGGAACTGCTCCGTATCATAAGTATCCACCGATGAAAGTGTTAATGTTGACCCTGCAGAATGATCCACCTACAATAGACACGGGGGCAGAAGATAAAGACCAATACAAGAATTACGGCAGGAGTATTAGAAAAATGGTAGCAGACTGTTTGCAAAAGGACCCGGCTAAGCGACCTACTGCAACGGAACTGTTGAAACACTCGTTTTTCAAAAAGGCGAAGGATAAAAAGTACCTTCAGCAGACGTTACTAATAAGTGGGCCTGGTCTAGACACGAGAGTGCATAAAGCATCAAAAAGGCAACCTGGTGCTAGTGGAAAGCTTCATAGGACGCTTAGCGGAGAGTGGGTCTGGTCTAGTGATGATGAGGATCAAAATGATGGTCAAGAAGGTGGCAATAAAAAGACAGAAACGAGTGGTTCTGGAGAAGAACCATCTGCAGCGTCAGGTACTGCTGCTTCTTCTAGTGAGCCTGCCCCTAGTGGCACTAATGCATCAACACAAGATACTCCCAATGTGACTTCGTCAATGCAACAACCTAATGCAACTGGTGATGATTTCCCCCCTGTGAATCTTGTCCTGAGGATGAGGTAGATTAGACAAAAATAGAATTTTTATAATGCTGGTTCATAATTATGTTTGAAAGTTTTATAAATGACTAATGAGCATTTTTTTGCGTTAACAGAAATATACGCAGAGAACTGAACGACATTCGGTTCGAGTTTATACCGGGTAAAGACACATCAGATGGAATAGCTAATGAGCTTGTTGGAGCGGGACTTGTGGACGGAAAAGATATGGTTTCTATTTCTTCAAATCTGCACAAACTGATTCAGCAAAGAGACCAAGTGAAACACCTTACATTCGCCCTGGTGAGTAATAGTAATGTGTAATGCTTTCTTTCAGAGTACTTGAATACGTCAATGGGGAATTTAAGTACTTATGTCTAAGTTTACTTTTCTCTTTGTAGACTTCCGGCTGCCTTGCAAATGAAGCTCCTGATGAAAAAGCACTGATAGGATTTGCCCAGATGAGCATTTCGTCCGAATGAGAATCAGCCTAGGCAAAGTGTAATGCTAAATTAAGAGATAGTTAATTTAAATTGACTAATTGTTATACACGGCTAGTTTAATTTACGACAACGACGTATAAGAAAGTAAACATGCCGCCGTCTTAATATGTTTTGTCAATGGTGATGGGGCCTCGCAAAATGTTTTGAAGTTTTGATGAATTTTCCCTTTTAATCTAGTTCATTTATTTGTCGTTATTTTGTCAGTGTGTGGAGCTCAAGTCTTCTGATGATAAATAAAAAATGCATAAATAAATTTAATATATTCATATAGATCATATAAAATTGCCATACGTTGATGAAAAAAGGAAACCTCGAATGTCTTAATAAAATGTTGAATAAAAACAAGGAATTCCTTTCACTAGGAATTTTAAAGGAAAATATCTTTGTGTTATGCTGATTTATTTATGACATGAAATCAAATCCAAGTAAAGGATACTTTTTAAAACCTTTATTTTCAAACACCGCATTGTATTTATAGTAATCAAATCAATCAATCATATAATGTTAAATCAATGTAGTAATAATATACAGTAGTTAATTATTGGTACCATGAACCATAAATTTTAATTTAGCTGAGGTCATTCACAAACCGAAATAACGAGTGCATTAACGTATATCTTTTACTTTAGTGGCTTTGTTTGCCTTCATAACACGTGCTTTCAGATGTTCCTTGTATTCTAAAATGTCACCACTTTCCCATTTCTGTACTTTACCATCTTCACAAATCCAGATCTCTTCGGCCACCTGAGTTGAAATAAAATATAAAATATAAATCATATAATTCCGACTCACAAGTTATAAACGCATGATACAGTATTCTATAGTCAAAAATTTCTCACCTGTGATATAAGCCTGAAGTCGTGAGATACCAAAACCATACCACCTTCAAATTCAGCAATGGCTTCTGCCAGAGCATCAATTGTTTCAATATCTAAATGATTCGTAGGTTCGTCTAATAACAGCAAATGTGGACACTGCCTAGCGAGCCATGCAAAAACCACCCGACATCTTTGACCATCCGACAATTGGCGAATTGGGCTCACCTGTAATTATAATATCAACTGTATTACTTCTCTGTTCATACCGTTATGTACATATTTCGTCATCATGATTGAAAATATTTTAACCGTACCTGCTGCTTTCCTGTTAAACCGTACCGACCAATAATTTTCCTCATTTCTTCACGTTCCTTGATATCGGGGAAACATTTCATCATGTAGTCCAACGGCGTCATGTCCATATCTAGGAGCTCGTGCAAATGCTGGTGATAACGAGCAATTCGTAAATGTGAATTTCTACGAATCATTCCTTCTGTGGGAACCAAGTCTCCATAAATAAGCTTCAAAAGCGTGGACTTTCCGCATCCGTTCTTACCGACAAGGGCTATAATATGAAATGAAACAAATGCTCAGTATTTTATTAATTGACGTTGAGTGGGGAAAATGTTTAATCAATAGAGTGGCACCTACCAAGTCTAGTGTCGAGGTCAATACCGAATTCCAAATTTCGGTAAATCATGGGCGTCTTATCATTATAGCGGAAACTTACATTCTGTACCATAATAACCGGAGGTGGAATAGTTCCACAAGACGGGAAGTAAAATGATACAGTTTTATCTGAAGCGACCTTATCAGTTAAACCTACCAAAAACAAACATAAGAAATATGAGATAAATACTTTTTCGAACCAAATTTATTTTTGGAATTTAAATCATTATCAGCGAACTTACCTCCGGCAACCATTTTCGCTAAAGTTTTCTCTTTACTTTGAGCCTGTCTGGCAAGTTTTGCACTTCCGTGACCGAATCGAGCAATATAATTCTGTAAAACGAAGCAAAATAAGATTTAAGTGTGGACATTCTTTTATACCCTGAAATTCTTTTGACTATTCTGAAATATTTTCCTCAGTATTATCGCTGTTGAGGTATAGAACATTACTACATGGACATTTTTACAAGAAAATGTAAGGACATCAAGAAAAAGAAGGGCGTCGCATATTATGCGATACTCACTAAAGCTTTTACCGAGTCAACTAACACAAGCTGTTTTATAATGAACATGAGTTCTTCCTCGGCCTCAGTGTCATCATAGTTTAAAAATGCAATCACGTAAATAATATCTGAAATCTTCATTACCTTCATATGGGCGATCTGATCTTGTTCCCAATTATACTGCTTCATTTGGTTTTCAAGTAACTCGGAACGAGTTTGGACAAACTGATCATAGTTTCCCTATAAAAACAAGAAATTATATCAATAAATACTCTCGTTCCCGATTGAAACACGATATGAATTACAGATGAATTTCAATATTTTGTATACTTACTCCATAATATTTCAATTTCTTTTGATCCAAATGAATGACGTTAGTACAAACACTGTTCATAAAATCTTGCGAGTGAGATATAATCACCAAAATTCGCTTGTAGGTTTTCAATTCTTCTTCCAACCATACGCATGCCTCCAAATCTATAACAGACACAAATTAAGCATTTTATTAAAAATTAAGAAACAATCTAAGTCGGCTTCAATAAATAAGTAGAGCAGTCTATAGTATGTATTTCTGTAACTTACCAAGATGATTAGTTGGCTCATCTAAAGAGCAGAGAAAAACGAAATTACATATTTTAACAGACGTTTCAAAAAACAGATTATAAAACCAAAATTGTGAAACTGATATATTTATGCATACCGAGAAGAAGTAGATGAGGCTTAATATATAAAGCTCTTGCTAAAGCAATTCTCATTCTCCATCCCCCAGAGAAGTCCCTACACTTTTTAACTTGCATTTCTGCCGTGAATCCCAAACCGTGTAAAATATACGCAGCCCTGGCTTCCGCAGTATCAGCAGAGATGTCATCCAACCGCTCGTACACATCCATTAGCTGTTCTTGAGACTCTGTGTAAGGCAAAAATTAAAAAATCTTAAATGACATAATTTCAGTAAATAGTAATAGTAATGAATTATTATCAAACACCAACTCACCATCATCTTCACTTGCGACAAGCTCTTCGGCCAGCTTTTCCAGCCGAATCCTTTCTTCATCAACCTCCATGACGCACTTCAGAGCTGTCTTGTCACTGGCTGGAATTTCCCTGGTAAGATGATGGATATCAATGTGATCTGGAATAGGTACTTCCCGATTACCACACACAGCAAGAAGTGTAGACTTTCCACTTCCGTTTGGACCAATAAGACCATAACGTCGCCCACAATTCAACTCCAACTTTGCATCCTGAATCAGTTCAGCACCGTAAAAAGTAATTGACAACATGTCAATTTTTATATCCCTGGACTTCGGGTGCACTCCAAGTACACCAGTGCATGCTCGAGCCTCCGCGCTCAGTTTAGCTTCCTGTTCAAGCATTCTACACAGAATTTCTGAAATCACAAATAAAATATTGGTTCTTTATATAAATTTTCTTTTCATTTCATCAAGTTTACACAAAAACTACAAATGCAAGTATTTACATGAATTTATTTTGACAATTACCTTCTTGACTAACTTCCTCGGAACCACCATTTTCCTTTGCAACCGACCCATTCGAAGTAGTAGTCTTGGGCTCATCCTGTCCATTCTCCTCCTCATTCTGCACAGGCTTTCCCTTTGTATTTTTTCCTTGCTTGGCTGCAAGTTTCTTGGCTTGATCTCTCTTCTTCTTGGCGTCGGAAGGCATTTTGGATCGCTTAAATGTTAACCGCAGTAAGTCTTTTAAAAACTTGGGAGTTAATGGTACAAAATCTTTAGTCTCTGCGTGGCCTGGTTATCCTCTCACTTCAACAATACAAGTCAGACTTTATGAATCACAATGCAGGAAGCTATTTTTGGCAAGACTTTTCTCACACACTGGCTTATTGTATACTTTAAGTTTAAATACTAACTTTATGCGTGTGTAAAAAAGCGTGGTGTGCGCGTATAAAGTGAAATGCGTAGCCTCCAAAAAAGGAAAACGATTGGCTAAAGTCCTGCAAAAATGAAATGTAATTAAACCATAAGTTATACATAGCAAATGTAACCAGAGTATCTACTAATTACATCCATATTGGACCTCTAAAGTGGTCTTAAATCTATAAGTTGACTAGAGTAATTAAAACTTACCACTAAAAGTGATGCTGGCGCTTGCACCAGCAACAAATTAACGTGTAGCGGAAGCGTTGAGCGTGTTTAAATATAAATTTTACTGCAAACGTAGCAAGGAAGATGACAAGAACTAACTGAGTATTTTCAACAAACTTAAAAAATTATTCACGAAATAAAATTTAAAAATTTGTATAACTGTTTAAATTATGCTGAATTCACTAATTCACAAGTCAATTGTATATTTTTAAATCAGGGAACGAAATAATTTATGCCCAAAATTAAAGGAAAATTACAGAAAATCGGCTTCAAAAATGACGCTTCAAAAGGTAATACTGTTATTTAAAAAAACAGGTCAACTGTTTTACAAATAAAATTCCTATTAAATTAGTTAAAGACTGGATCACAAGAGGTAAAAAATCAATTAGAAATATTTTTCAAACTGATTTAATTAACTGAAACTCGTTATTAAAAAGGAGCTAGTTATACAGGTGATCTGTCTGGGTGAGTGATTCACTCGTAAAGAAAGTACCTCACTTTGAACAGTTTGAACGTAAAGGAAGATAGATAGACAGACGTGAATGAAGAAGAAGTACGTGTGTGTGTGGAACTGTAAAAAATTATCTTGTAGCCGCAGCGCCAAAGGGACACTGTCTAGATACCATGTGCTTGTATCAATTCCATTGTGTGGCAGTCGCTTCAAAAAAATATGTTGCCTATTCCCCGTAATATGAAAACCTGCTTGATGCATGCATTCAGCTCAGTGTTGCATCATTGCCACAGGATTTTCTAATTAAAAAAGGTTCGTCTCTTCTATGATCTCTCTCGGTATTTTTCCTAACACACCTTACCATCGTGGCTGTGAGGTTTTTGGACCGATGTGAGACAGAAGACGGGATGAGTGAGTCCGCTGGTTTAACAAGTAGATTGCGCTGCAGCAGCGTTTCTGAGCGCAGCGTATGAATTTTTATGCGTTAACATGAATTTTTATTTTTCAGTCTGCTTTCATTTATCATTTACTGCTTCTCTTGCAGTTAAATTTAATCACTATATGTGCCAAAAACTAACGAACGCATGTTCAATCTATTTCGAGTGTTAAAA
>JAQFXM010007356.1:0-11968 GCA_034693345.1 Entomobrya multifasciata | reverse complement strand
TTCATTTTCAAATTCATTGATTCAAGCCCCATGAAAACAAATTCGAAACCAAAAAAATTGCGTCTGGAATTAACGTTTTTTCTCCGAGTTAATTTTTTGTTGCATAAAAAGCATACCGTTCAACCGAGAAATCTAGTATTTTACTATGTTACATAATAAACTATGCTGTTTTTAAATATATGAAACTTGACCGCTCTAAGTTCACAGTTTTTTCACAATTAAGGGTTAAAATTTGTCCAAATAGCATTTATACACCCTTTATTTTTTAAAGCGATTTTGAAGCTGAACTTTTGTCGGCGAAAATCATAATCCTCACAAATCCGTAATTGGAGAAAAAGCAGCAGTACATATATGTGTATACGTTATACTTCACAGGTTTAACTGCGTACAAAAAACATAATTTTTTATGGCGTGTACACAATTGTTTAATAAGAACCGGAAATGTTTTACTTGAAATAGTTCCAAAACATGACATGTGGTTAAGAAATATAATTTTTATGAAATGTTCTCATAACTTTCATTATTTCAGCTCCCAGTAACAGCACTTTACCAACATCATGCTGATCCCTGATCACGAAGAGTTGATGATGGCAGGAGCACCTGTGAGAATTTTACACCACCAAAATTGAATGCAATGCAATGCAATAACCTGTGCGTCTGTATACTCATTCTCTATTTTCTAGCAAGAAGATTATGTGAAACCCAATAAGTTCCCTTTGCCATGCGTTGGACACCACTTGTACAGATGCACAAATCGAAAGCTAACCGTTATAAGTATGCAACACGGTTTCTGAACATAATTATCATGCAACATTAACTCCTCGATTGAGGTTTCACCTTCCCCGTTTTCAATCCATTCTAATATATTACGTAGTATGCAAAAGGAATAACATGGTGTTGTGGCGGGGCACGAGTGTGCTTAGATAAATTGCAGTGAGCAAAACGAAAGTAATTTCATTTCCTGCTTTGCTCCCATATAAACTGCTGCTTATAATCATTCTGATTTTCTAATATAACCAAGCACACCAATACCTTTAAACTCATGCAAAATTTATAACAACTAAAATCGTATAATCCTCTTAGCCTATAAAACTGGAAACCTACAAAACGCTGTACCAACCAAAGTCTCTTGTCATATTCTTGGGGATTATGAATTATGAAATACACAGTATCAAAAATATTGATTTTGAGTACCCATATAAAACTTAATTCTCACGAGAATTCATCATCAGGATATTTTGTCTGCTACTGCTTTATTGCTTCATCTAACCTCCCCACCTACCTACTTCAATTTTAAAACTTCACGTGTTGTGCAAAAAAAATCCTGTCGTAACAAATTACGTTTTCTTGCATGATAAATAATAAATTAAAACTTTGGACCAATCAAATACATTCCTTAGACTATTATTTTGACATTGTATACCAACTTTGGAAAAAAAAGTTTGCTAATTTAACAGACCATAATAACGAAAATTTGAATTGTTATTTGAATTCATCTTTCACTCTTCGACAACATCAATACCTAATTTGCATTTTGAAAAAATAGGGTGAAAAAAGAACTGACTCGATGTAATGAATGATAAGCGATATCTTTGCTATTAATTGACATGATACACCCTCAAATTGAAAAATCGTGGTGAGCTGCGCCCGTGACTCGTGAATGAAAAATATTGGCATTTCTCATTATTATGGGATGCATTTTCCCTCATCATTGTTGTCCATCGTTTTTGTCGTATGTATGAGTAGAATTTGTAATTACTTTTTGCGATATAGCAATTCATAATAAAAAATCATAATAATATGCGATATGAATAGTGGCAGCTATGATGGTTTGGTGGTCTCTTAATGTGAAATAAACGTCAATATAATATCCACTCCTTGAATACGTACATAACATATCAACCAACAAAAAAGTAGCACAAATTCCTAATACAAACACGTGCGTGATTTCCCATATTACATTTAACTGCGCAGTGCGTATCGTAGCGTCTTCAAATTCAATCTTTGCAGATGATTTTCATAAGTCCTTGAAACATTTTTTTCAGTAATAAATTATGTGAACAATTGAAAATGAAATATGAGGGTAGACGAGATGGCGTTGCCAATATTTTTTTCAACGCTGTTTTTTATTACTATTTACCAATAACCTTTAAGACCTTGCCTGCCAGAACGAATCGAAACCTGTAATTTCTTATCGTACTTATGTACCCGCGTGATGAAAAACTTTCCGCGTTCTTTTTATTTCGTTCGAGTATATCTATCATCAACAACAACATTGAAACTGAAAGGTAGTCATTACTTTTGCAAACATGTCATTTTCGCACCATCGGAAAAAGCAACATCATTATTTTAAAAATGTGCAATGAAAAAGACGCAGTAAAACGACATTGGATAGTTTTGCAATCCAAAACTTGTAGCCTAAGTTTCGAAGATGGGGGTTTCCAAGACGAGTAAATCCAACCGGAAGTACAGAGAGAAAAAACGGTTTCGAAATGTACAAAAACAACACTAAGGTCAATCGACGACGATTCTCATTTTCGTTTTGCAACATACTCCCTATGGATTGCATGTAGACAGAAACAAATAACAAATAGTCTCTCTTTTGACTTGAATGAAACCCTCGTTCTCCTCAATGTAAAAAAATATTCTCAAACATTTCAGGGATCATAACAAGTAAACATCTTACATAAACTTACATACAAGGATCGTATCCCCGTCAGTAAAGAAGTATTTTATTTGTGCGGAGCACTTTTACAATTTCTCCGACAAACTACATACTTTTCATGTAGAATAATATTGTGTCCTTTCCCTTTTCTGGGAAAACTGCACACTTGAGCGTACTATCTGTCCTTATATACGACAATGGAGGAAAAGGGAAATCATGTTTGCTTCTTTTCCCAGTAAGCGATATCTTACGTTTACTACATTTTCAACTTTTCTCCACGGCCACGTTTGTATCATCGACTCAAGTTCATCCATCACTGAATTTCTTTTCCCCACACCACCATCACTACCACAGCGAAAGTAAAGATACATTCTTGCAGTGCTGTGTAGCAAGGGTGGTTGGTATACACTAGAGTTTTCTCTTTCTTTTCTACGTTCAGTTTGATGATGCGTTTTCTCAAAAAAATACTTTTGTACATCTTAAAGCATAGCAGCTTTAGCACTACTAACTAACCCCACTTGATAATATATTTTCTGAGAAAAAAAGCAAGAAAAATTCCTTGTCGCCTAATAAGAGTAAAGGAGGATGCAAAGTTGACTCTGGTGTAAACGGTAAACCATGCATGAGTTGAGTGAGCAAGCGGAGAAAATACTATACATACTACATACATTACTCGACAAGATGTTCTTTCGAAACTAGAGAATGTTTTCCGATCCGCTTCACTATACTGTGAACGTAACAGGAACACACGCGCTTGGGGGAATCAAGGTATTATTCAACAAACTTTTCTCTTCGAACATTTTATGCATGGTACTAACACTAACGTATATACACATAAATTCAAGCGCATTTCTTTCTCTTTTCTCTTCCTTTTATACTAACAGGTTATACGTGAGTTGACTCAGGGGCAATGTACCATGAATACTCACTATAGACATTCTTGTTCAAGAAAAAATATGCATAAGCATTATGATGACTTGTTACAAGGTCGTCAGTGTAGAAAATTTGATTTTTCCATACAAAAGCTATAAAACCTAAAGTGCTCCAAAATTGACTAAAGTGGCTACTATATATTGCGTATGAGTAGACATGCTTACTATTATTGATGCTGTTTATTTTGGCCTTTGCTGTGGGAAAAAGGTGGTAGTGGTTGTGCTGATGGTGGAATGATGCATTTTATTCAAATTTTCCCCATACACTACTTTGTGGTTGGTTATTTCGGTGAAAGGAACCCGGATATAATTTAAAAGTATGCATTCAGAAATATGATATTTTCAATAATATGCCATACCTCTAGTCCGGAACAAACTCTTCTAATTAATCCATCTAGTATCGTGGTTCATAAAGCAGCTCGAATCGCATCACGTCCTTGGAAGATAATAAAAAAATTCTTGTCTTACCTCAGGTGAAGTAACGTCTCCATTCTTTTGCTTGTCTTCCTTCACCTTCTTTTCTTTGCGGAGGAAGCTAAACCTACGGAAAGATTTCTTCTTTTGAACCTTGGTCTTTTTCTCTGATTCGCCTTCCTTGGTTGGAGTAGTGTCGCCGTTTGTTTGTGCTGGCTCTTCCTTTGGCTTCATAGCCTCCTTAGCAGCATCCGAGACCTTATCCACGGCTTCGTTGGCAATGTCCTTCATGATATCCTTCATCTGCTCCTTGGCACCCTGACAAACAAGACAAGTAGTTTAAAATTTACATTCTCTCTTACAATGTGAATAACGCTACCTTTTATTAAAAACCTTGTCAAATGCTTAGAATTAATTTAACAACAGACATTAACATAGCATATATACCGTATTTGTTCATTCTGATAGAGTAATCTTCTTTATGTGTATGTTTAGTAATATTGTTCATTCTGCTACAATTTTCTCCAATGCTTGTACCAAAGTCGACTGGACTGGTACACAACTAATGAAATTACATCTCGTGTGAAATTCCGGGTAAAAAACACGGAAGCATTCTACAAAGCAATGGAAGTTTCCGTCACATTTGAGAACAATAACCTTGTTTGAGCTACTTGTCTACACCTGCTTACCAAAAGATTTATTATTCACATGCTTTTCAGTTTAAAAAATGTAGCCAGCACGCTTCCAGGAAGAAACAAACATTCTTGAAATGAAGGAAACAAGAATGTGTCAAAAACTCAAGCCATCATCTTTTCCCTGAGTCGTTTCCACGTGTTGGAACATACATAAAACTCAAGCTCAACGCTATGCAATGATACGTGGTTTTAACTTCATACTTATTTACTTGCTTATGTACCTAGTACTTTTGCTTAACTGTTAGCATCGTCCCCTTTTCTAGTCAGAAAAAGGAAAATAAAAAAATACCTGACTTTCTCTTTCATAAGTTCACTTAAAACTTGCTTTTCGCATTTTTTGTCATGAGTTCTAACTCTTCGATAGACCAGGACTAGACCACTGCTGGGCTTTCTCCTTCACCGAACAAAATCTAAATGCTACACACATAGCCAGCCACCCACTTTCTTTTCTTTTTTTATTTGGAATTTTTTCTCCTCAGATAAATACTGATTTACCATACCCATGTTTCTTGTTGTTGTGCGTGTCTTCCGTTCGCTTCTTGAACTATCATCATCCCAGTACATAGAATAATACAAATTTTTTACTCTCATCGACTCGGGAAATGAATAAATATATTAAACTGCCTTAAAAGGAAAAGAAAATGTGCGAAGGTTTTTTTCAGCTCTGTGCCGACCTGAGGAGCTGTAAAGACTGTTAATTTCTCTTTTTTATTGTGCATTGTGCCCTTCTGCCGAAAATCACATGGAAGAATGCTTCACTAGAGACACACAATCCCAACGTAAATATGGGCATTATGCTCTATTGATTTCATGGTTATGTCATAGTCATACACTTTTTCATTCTGCTCATTCTCACTCCCTTCTTTTCTATCTTACATTGAATTTCCTTTCCTCCAACTCATTTCATTTTGCCTTTCCCTAATAGTCTCTATCAGCATTTTATTCTTCCTCCTTTAACTACAACAACAACAATTCAGCTTCATTATACCAACTGTATACCTATATATAGTAGTAAAACACATAAACTCTGAAGCACTTTTCCTGTTTTACTTGGGAAAAATTTCATGAGAAGAGATACGAGAAGTTTATTGCGCTTCTTTGGGTAAATGAGTCGGCTGGTGTTTGCCGGTAGCCATTTTTATCCCTTTTATCCTACCATCATTCGTATAAAAGTAGAGAAAGTTTTCTTTATACTTCCTTCTCAAAATCTCAAAAGTGCCTTCTCTTCAAAATGCACTAGTTTGTATACAAACAAATGGCAGCAATATAATTCCCAAAACCGCTAACAATGACTATGACTGTGTTTCATTGTGTAAATGCGTACATATATTACGGTATATTATGTAACTGGAATGCAATGCTAGTCCTTAGCATCCTATACAAGACAGTATTTTATTGAATCTGATGGATCTATCGCCCTCCCATTTAATTCCGCTCATAAAATGGAGAGTGAATTGTCAATTAAACTGAACAGAAATTTCTTTTCAGGAGCGCTATGGGCAATGACACTGGTTTGGCAATATAGTAAATCTGTAAAGTGTGCAATGCCCACTATTCTAAGGACAAGAGAATAATAAAACCGACCTCGTACATCTTAACTACAAGATAATTAAAGGCTATCAAGTGAACGATGGAGCTACTGAACTGAAACTGTCCAAATAAAAACTATATCGAAATAGCAATTTTAGGGTGGAAATAAAGTCATATCAATGATGATAATTTTATGTATTGCATACCACGAACGTAAAATCAAGTTAAAATAGGACGTTTCCTTAAGTATGACGGTTATGAAAATTGCTTCATAGATATGCAGCTTATTTTCAAACCATATGACATAATATAAAAAGTAGTATAGTATAGCAAGTATAGTATGATAAGAAAATACATCTTCGGTAAATGAAGGAGCTGAAATGCTATCATAACAAGATTATGCAAAGCATGTGATCGTAAAATGTTGCATAAAAATATTCCAACACGCTTTGTTACAATTATTTTAAAAGTATTAAAAGGATTTCACAATTTCAAGGGCAATTGCACTCGTAAATCATTCATTGTATTCAATTATAATGATCACCTTTTGAATTTACGCAGCTACATACATGATGGCTACGTTTGATTACTAGTTTTTAGAATGATCAACACAAGGTCTTCATCTCAGCAAAGAGAAATATGATTTTACCAGAAGTTGTATCTTGTTTACCACGACATACATCATGAGATGAGAAATCTTTTAAAATCATAAAATCCACCAGAGATATTGGTAAACACTTAAAAAGTTTTGCCTTTGGAAACGCGACTATTAAAAACTTTTGAATGTTAACAACTCTATTCGATACATGAACTTTCAAACTAGACATCTATCCCTACCGTATTTGCAAAAGTTGGCGAAATAAAGACATGAAATAGCAAACGATTTTATAGAGTTATCTTATCTCCCCACACCGCACCGCTGATGCCTCTAGTCACCAGCACCAGGTCTACATGTACGTCAAACTTTATAGGTATCGTAAAAACAGATACCATAAAAAAGAAAATACGATTTTAATGAGATATGAACTAAAAGTCTCCGACTTGACTCTTTTCTTATACACTTACCTCGATAATGTGGTTACCACCATCTTTTCCAGCATCACCATTTTGTACAATGGCAACATCCTCTACGGCGGCATCTCCTTTCTTGGGAGTTCCAGAAATAACGGCCTTGCTAGCTTTTCCACCCATGTCGAATGTGTTAAAATACGAGTAACGTGAGTAGTTCAATTAAAATAAAATCTGCGATGATCCGCGTCTCTCTTGTCAATCTCCGAACGTTTTAAAAAATATCTGTAAAAAATCAGAAAAAAACGTGAACACGTTTAGTTAGATGCACCCTTTCCTTTACCCCAACCACGTTTTTACAATAGGGGGTTCGGAAACAGATTAAAAGCATAGGCAAAGCAACAAGCAAACTTTCCTGCAGACAAAAATATAAAGCATGACTAACCGCACAACTCAATGGAATTATCAGTGATTACCATCGGTATTTGGTATGCGATTTCGAAGGCAGACAAGACATAATTCTCAAAAGCAATCAGGCATGTATGCTTGTACTTGAGAATTACGTACTAGCACTTTTTAAATAGCATCTGTTCTGCTGAACATACACATGAAAAGCATAAGAATTTTAGGAATGTCTCTATGTAGCACATTTTCACTTATGTTGCAAATATGATATAATAGCTAAGCATACTTGCTTGCTCGCTTTCCTCATAAAATATCATCAAACTAATCATCACCGTGATCACATTTATTCTCTCAGGGGCCTGTCTGTAACAGGTATCATCACATAACTCTACGTAACATATGTGTTCATTGTATGTATTTCTAATACTATAAACTTCACTGTAAAGAAAGGATTTTTAGCTGTTCCTCTTCTGAAGTCGTGCATTAATGTTTGCAAATCTAACTGTTATGGTTAGAGAATGAGTTATTATATTCAATGATCTGCGGGATGTACTTTTTTCACAATATGAGCAGACTGTTTGTCTGATTTTGACTATTGTGAGTTGAGTACGGACTATTCACAAGTAAGAATTTTGTTTTCTCAAGTCCACGCACATACCTATTTAAATTTGAATACCAAAAGATTCTAATCTAACTTACTTGCCAATCATAATTCATAAGAAGTAATCAGTCAGTTCATCACATTACGGCTGAGAGAAAAGATGAGTTTAAAGTGCAGCCATGTCATCTCCTTCCAAGATGGCATTACAAAATGCACAACCACAGCACACACGTATGTGTTTTACGCATTACCCTGCTCAGCTCATTATAAGACAAGATGATAATGACTTATATGATGATGAGCTCGAGATGGTGGCGTGAAACTTATTTCATCATGAAGAAATGATGAGTTTTTTATACTTATAAATATAAGGAAGCATATTTCCATTAAAGAAGAACTAGTCCCAGTAGTAAGCCTTTACTAAACAGACGAAATACCTCTGGCATATCAGCGCACCGCGCGCATCATCACCAGAAAACGAAATATAAATATTACCTGTAAACTTACTGACGAACTTTATCATATCATCACAATCACGGACGAAAATAATAATATGCAATCCGTCTTTTTATGACTGATAAAGTAGCAACATACTGACAAACTTATAATATTCCCTTCTTACGTATGTATGTAGGTATGTAATATTACATTCGCAATCGTTGCACAATGTTAATCGAAACTACCCACAATTTTACCCATCATCGAACTCCATCCGAATCGCGTTGTTGAGAGAAGTACATTAAATACTTTTTCATGCTCATGACTTCGGAACGGACGATAGCATTATGCAACGGACAAGGAAGAAAGTAAAAATACAAATTGGTTTGCAGCTGCTCTCATAAGATTCTCGGCAACAAAACAGTCACTGAGAAAACGAGCATTATGAATAAAAGGCACGAAATAGGCTACAAACTTAAAACATTCGTTTTTATTTTGAACTTTCCTCTTGTAATTTGCTAGTTTCAAAGTACAAAAATGAGCAAATATGAAATATATGTATATGCACCACAACAATTCTTTATACACCGGTTACTAATGTTGTTCATCATACATTTTGTGCATGCATGCATGGAGGATGATATCATAATCAAGGTAATGTTGCTCATCATCGTCATTACCACAATCATGAGAACAGATTTTGAAGAAAAAAAAACACATTATTCGCAGACCAATACTTATCATTTTCGTCTTCTGTATGTGTGCATAAACAACAACTGTTGAGGGAAGGTATGGCAAAATACGCTGAGACATGTTGAATGTAAACGAATGTATATTTTTCGCCAGCTTTAACCTTCCTCTTTGGTTACTGGAGAGCACATGATTGCTATAATTATTATTGCTCTTCTCTCTCGAAAACCAGTTTTGCCTCAAGCTAATTCCCTTTGGCATGGAACGTTCAGAAAATTATTTGTGGCTGTGGTGAAGATGGAAGTAGAAGAGGCTTTGCAATAAAATGCCAGTCAGTAAAAGACACGATCATGCTGATTACGCCGATGATGATGATGGTGGCGGTGAGGGAAGAGCAAACCATACCATCAACCACAAGTGTTGCTGCTAACTCTTCTACCTCCAACTTGTGTGTTTTTGTAACAACAGTGTATGCAAAATTGTTTGAAAACTAGTCCATTACCAGGAGACATTGTGATTGTGAACTGCGACTAGGGATAATAATCATCATGCCACAATCAGATTGTTAGAGAAAAATGAACAAAGAACATGTTGTAAAAATACATAAAACACACTCACACACATTTTTTTAAATACGCGTAGTTTGTTGTACTATTAACACAATACGACAGTGACGATGAAGATGATGATAATAATATGCCATACGAAAATATTTATGCAAATGTTATTTCATTTACAAAGAACCAGGCTAGTTATGGTAATATGTAATTGTGATTCAATTGCGCATTCATTCTAGTTTATTTATTTAAAAGATGATGGTCCCTGATATTTGCTGATTGTGATATTTTTTGCATCATTACATATAAGATTCAGCAGCATATCATTATCATCAGCGTCAAGCTAACTGATGTCAATTTCTTATTTTCTTATAAAGTCAGCCATAATCACATTTTTTTACGCAGTCAAATTCATCTAACCTTTCGACCTCTTTCTACAAAAAATGTAATGCTGGTGGAATGTGATGATGTGGCATGGCTTCTTGGCTTGAAGCTTAAGTGACACATTGTTTAAATGCTTTTACTGATTATGATTCATAGTATTGAAATGACTTAGCAAAAGCGTATTTCAATTCCAATTTAGTTTGTAAGCCTAATAAGCAGATATGCAATGCCATGAGAAATGAGAGAGACAACTTAATGATTTTGAACTGTTGTCAGTTGAATTGACAATTTTAGCAAACTTTTTACTTTGATGATAAAAATGCTTCTTATCAATAACATGTTGACATAATTGCCATTAAAATTCCTTCGAGGTGGTTAGCTTTTAACTATTGGCGCTTTGAAAGAAGGATAGTTAAATATAATATTGTAATGTACGCGTTTTTAGGTTTTAAGTTTCTAACTAAACTGCAGATCATGGAACTTTTTCGTACGATATAAAAGCATTCATATGTAGGAAGTCGGCATAATTAGGAAGGCGTCATCTTACGCTTCAAATTACAAATAACGTATCAAAATGCACTGCTACCACTATCATTCAGTGTTTTCCTTATAAAGTCATTATTACCTTCTTCTGAAGCCAGCCAGACATATTTATCAAAAAAAGCTGCTATCAGGTATCAAAAAATAAATACCATACAATTTTTAACATAACAAATACGACAAGATTTTCAGTTTCACTGGAGTGAAACATGGTTATCATTTCGTTATCTCAGAAGAGGAAAAATGTTTACACCCACTTATGTATGCTGTAAAGTTGCAACATCCGTTTTTAGTAAAAAGAAGCTTCGACTACACCTCATCATCAACTCAAGGGAAAAAGGCTTAGCACTGATGTTTCGTACCTACTTAAAACATCTTATAAAAACCCCCCTTGTTTTTTTATTTTTTATTTCCATAATACCTATGTATGTTGAATTCTATGCGATGCGACAATAAAATGTGTATTTCCGACCTTAAGCATTATTCCACCATTTTCTCATCTATCTTGCGCAAATGGAATGAATGCATTTTTCTAAAACACAACAGATTTAGCCTTTTCACAACAGTATTATTTACACAACAAAGCTATATGGAGAAGTGGTAGGTGGATGACAAGTGTACATACTTCAAGTAAAACTATTTCATTGAATGAAAAAGCATATTATGCACATGTATAGTAACCGTTATTGCAGCACATCCTTTTCCAGATTTTTTTCAAAACATTTTATCTCTCCGCTCCACAATACAATAAGATGAAAAAGATTTGTTTTTCCAGAGAAAACTCTCAACTACTGTGCAACAAATATACGCTTACAAACAGCCACATTCAATTCAACATTCAACCCTCCTCTCATTCCTCTACGTCTACAAAGAAGCCGTGTTGAAATCAATCCTTGTCTATAATTTTAAGTCTCTCTTTCGATTGGAATATTGGATGGAGAAGCATCGTACCACAGCAGAGATTTTCCGGAGTATAAGTCAAGTCAGCCATACAATCAGCCCAACTCAACAAAACAAAAAAAATCACTGCTGTTATTAAGTGCCAGAATGGTACTTTATAAGAATACTTGATGATGATATGGGATAAACTTGTCTGTCTGTCTGTCTGT
>JAQFXM010007355.1:0-11970 GCA_034693345.1 Entomobrya multifasciata | reverse complement strand
TAATTCTGACAAATTTACTAAAATTTGTAAACGGTATTGATTGTTACAAATAATATCTTTCTGTAGTAATGGGTATTTTCATGTAATTAACCTTAAAAACATACAGGATCATCTATTTTTGCTTGTTTTTTTTAATTCTTACGATTTCATTCGCTTCAGTGATATTTTTTGGCATCCTCGTATCGTTCGCGTTCATGCAATTAAACTCTTTAAAATTCACAGAATGAACATTATTTTCTGTCCAGTTAGTTATCACTTCCATTTCCAAATATTATTATGGCTTATGATTATGATCTCACCCAATGGACCAATTTTTTTCTTGCATTTTTTATTACTTATTTTTACGCGTTATTTCAAACCATTCATATCAAAAATTATTTTACTTGCACATAAAAGTAAATGCTTAAGTGGATGGGATGGATCACTAACTTTTAAGTAAACGTTACTTTTTTCTTTGCGTTTTCCCAAACGTGCTGACCCTAATACTAACCTGGCCGTCATATAAAAATGATTGATAAGGTGAAAAATAACAGTTTCCTCACCATACGAATTTTAGCCTATCCATCTTTACCATTTTCATACATTATCTAAATCTTTAAAAAAAAATACAAGTGGTATTACATGATCCAGTTCACGCAAGCTATCTGACTGACAAACAAACTGAGCAATTTGGTTTCTTTCCTTTTCCTCTAAAATGTCATGATAAATATGATAAGATGCTGATGATGATCAATGATCATAATGATCGGGATGTCAGCTTCATTAAAAGTGAATAATATTACGACCATTTGGCTGTGATAAGAAGCAAAAATTGTTTCATCAGACGACAGCGTCTTTCCATTCCAATCACCAATTCATTTCATCTTACTGAAATTTCAAACATAAATAATACGTTAAAAAAAGTAAATATTAATTTGTGTTTTATCGTCACACGATGCTCTTTTTTCCACACAGGTCACCATCGTCGTTAACCCCTTTTAAGATTATAATAAAAAGTAAGCAATCATTACCATAATTAAATTTTAAAGATATATGGCGCAACATGAAAGATTTCTATTTATACTCTGTACCTACATAGGCATATATTTAAGATAAGTAGGAAAAATGCTTTATGACTTATCTAACGCTGCTACTGCTGATAATTATATGTACTTTGATTGATTTCTTTATCAGTAACGTTGTAAAAAATATATTTTCCAGCACTTTACGTTCTAATTGCACGTTCCCCTCCTTGTGAGGAGAGAGATGTTGATAGTGTGTCAAACAGAGAGAGCCATACATTATTTGAAGAAAGTGGCTCAGCAAATTATACTAATGAATTTTATATTATGTGTGCCCAGGAGAAGTCAACCGTGACCTTTTCCGTCACATTAGACCCTCGTGATTAAGTAATAAATAAGCCATAAATAATAATTTAATTGCTCTTTAAAACAGCAAATTAAAATGGAATAATTAAGCATAGTCAGTTATATCAGAGCAGACGAAGAGCTTTTTTTTGATGAATTAAATGGAATGAATGGAGTATGAAAATTCTTATGCATGTTTATGATATGATGAAAGTCAGATGTGATAATGATGTTATGCTCTTTGGCTGGATGGGTAGGAAAAAAGGAGATTTTTATCGGTAAAGAGCAAACTTATTACATACTTTTTTAACTTGGAAAATTATAAATACAGAGGATTTTCGTCAAAGATTAGATATTGCATTTTTATATTTACGTGGTGGTGGGATGATGGACTTTGAAATTTTGACAATTAAAGAGTAAAGTAAACTGATGAGCTTTTGTACACTTAAATTTTGTGCTGCCTTATCATATCACTTGATTATTTAGTACACATGGCATGATGACGATGATGATGTTGCTTATTTTAATGTGGAAGAAGATCGTAAATCACGGGCAAAAAAATCAAATCAGATCCATTTCATCATAGTTAAATTTAGATTAGTAAATGTGTGGCTTTTCTCAATTTTCTCGAAGAAGTCAACCAATTTGGATTAATGGGAAATGAATGATGTCACTTAAGTGGATAAGATAATCAGGTTGAAAACTGGTAAAAATTACTTACATTGCATTTACTTGGTACAAATGAACACGTCGCAAATTCTTATGTAAGTATGCTAAATTAAGAATTCATTTGAAATGATATTTTAAGAATCTTCCGATTTATGTTTTTTAACAATTATGTCGTGGTTTAGCTATTTCTATTTTTAAGCAAAATGGCGCTTGTCTTGACTCTTCTTGCTGATTTTGCATTATGTTTTCCTCATTCAGTGATTCCATTCTTATGGTCTTGTCAAAATGCCAATATCATCCTAGAAATCGAACATCATACAAAAAGCAAACATTAAAATCCAGTCCCGTGTATCAATTACACAGCAAATGCTGACGACGTTTTTAGGGTCACCATATTCTCACGTCATCTTCATGCCATTTTCGCCCACAATTATTTTCTGTAACACGCGTTTAACATTGTCATCCCATGATACGATCACATCACAGTAAGCATCATCAATATGAATGACGGTCATTTAAAGTCAGTCTCCCTCCCGAGTCACTTGACAGCATTGCATTTCTATCATCAAAATTTTATTTTATTTATTTTGCGATTCGATCCACCCCCTCCTCCACCCTATTTTCTTTACATAGTAATTACATGGTTCTAAATCTGCTTAACTTGTAACTCTTAACTTGTTTAACATCCCTAAAAATGTACTAACAATCTTGCAGATTAAAGAGCTTCACCACCACCATAATATCAACAGCAGCCAACATTACCGTTACCGTTGTCGTTCCGTATTATTATTCATTAAGCTTACACCTGATCATTTACGTTTTTTATTACCAGCAGCACTGTCATTCATGCCATTTACCATCATCGTGATGTTTTCATGAGTCATCTTTTTTTTGCAAAAAAAATCAAGTTACTCAAAATCATTCTGCTCTCTGCTTCTTAGCATTTAACTACTTGGCCGAATTACTTTTAAACTGTTAATTAAAATTCAATATTACATTTTCACATGTTACAATGAAAAAAGTGCTACTGGCAAATAAAAATCATTAAAACTGATCACTGCATGTTTTGCAGTATAAAATGCGGGGAGCAATCACCTTCACCATTACCATCATAAACTGCAGACTGCAGCAAAGCAACAAAAATACAGTAATTTAAATAGTTGTGCACATTTTAATGATCATCACACCAGACATCACCACCACCGCCATATAAATGCAGACTTTTTTGAGCTGTATGAATCATAATAAAAAAGAATTTTAATAATAATTATGATCAACTCCTCTACAGACATAGACAATACATTTTAATAAATGATTTGGTTGATGTCGATGTAGTTGTTGGCTGGGTTGGGATGTTTTTTAAAGCCCTGCAGGGATTTCTCTCATAAAAAAATTGTGTACATGCAGCCTACTTACTAATTACTAAAACAATGGTTAGAATAGTTTATAATATAATCTGCTGCTGCTGTTGCACTCCTACTTTAGTCATAGGATCGTCATAAATATTAAATTGGTAATAATAATGGTAAGTTCATTCATATAACATTAATGCTTCTTAAATAGCACCCATTACTACCACTTTTGCTTGTGGTCATGTTGTTGGAGGTGGTGTAGTTTGGGTTAAGGGAATAAAACGAAGGAGGAAAAAGCTGTCATTATCTTTTGACATCGACAGCGCAAAACAAGAAAATAATAATAATGTATGCAAAACGGTTAATGTGCACCACCATCACCGGTGCATCTATCTTCATTTAAACAAGGCATTTAGCAATTATTAGCAACGACCATAATAAAGATTCAGATCTTTTTCTGCAGATCTGAACTATTATTTTATGCTTGATAGCAAAAATCCTAGAGACATTCGTAAAAATTCAATTTTTATCAATTTCTCCATCTTGTTTACATCATTAGAAAACATGTAGTTGAATTGCATTCACTTTTCAGTTTAAGTCATAAAGCTGTGAATGCAATGCAAAACTGCAAACAATCGTAAAATATATGACAGCAATGAACAAAGTAATGAATAATGGTTCATCATCCCAACAAGTAGAGAGAGATGCAAAACAAGTATATGTTCTCACTTTTGATTTGATTCTCTCAGGTTTTTATGATTATTGGCATTGGCAGTCCATCATTTAGATGATGATAAGTGTGGTGATCATGATCAGATCAGTTTTTTTCTTTGAAAATTCAGAAGAACTGTTCCTGCTACTGCACTACTGCTACGGTGGTAGTTTGTATGTAGTGTTGTGTAGGAAGGAGGAGGATGGTCAACAGAAAATTGTAACTTGAAATTATACTCTTTGCGTTGCTCTCTACATTGCAACTTGCAGCAACAAGCTGAATAATAATTATAATTACTACAAGAAGTATACTAACTATTACGGCTGCAATAAAACGTAATCGTTGAAGACCAAAAAGATGATGATCATCAAAACTTAAATGGTTTACAAGTTTACAAGAAAACTGTGCGAAAAGGCAATGATATATTAAGGGCATAACATGGTTTGCTCACTGTTTTGTGTTTTAGAATGTAGCGAACTTTGTAATTATCCTTCTTTAATAGTAATTTTCTCCTCCTTTTAAACATTGGGTAATTATTGTTATTGAGAAGAATAAAAAGAAGGGTTTGGTTTCACTCTTTTTACTTTGATATTATTACGATGGGAAGTAGAGAATGAAAAAAAGGATAATAAAAATGGGCAGTGCGCAGAATCCAAGAGAGGGAGATTTTGGCAAAGAGAAAAAAAGGTTAGTCCAGTAGCTCAAGATCCCAAATTTGCTCTAAATTATGGTAGTCATTGAATACAAATGGAGAAGGTTCCCAGCAGATAGCTCAGAGACAAAAAAACAAGAGATAAAAAGATTACATCACAATTTAGTAGATGAACGCAATTAAAGCGTATTATGGATTGATGATTTTGATTGTGATCATGATCATGTTTGTTAAAAGAGAAGTAGTTTTTTAAACTTGATCATGATCACCATTCAAATCAAAGATCATGTATCATGCGACAAGTGAGCATTAATTTGATAAGCAAAAATTGAAAGGTGGACGGACGACAATGACGGTTGTGATGTGAGGTTGTATATCAGTTCTGTATGTAATTAAATGAATGGTTGGTCATTTTACCAAGAATGAAAGGGTTTTTGTTTGTTGGTTGAATAGAAGATTGACGATTAGTTTATGTAAGACCATCGACCAGCTTTTGGACTTTGAGGGAAACGCCAGATGCTTTATTGCATAAACCGCAGCAGCAGTAGATTGAACTAAACTGAAACTGACCGAGAGAGAAAATGAATGAATGAATGAGAAGACAAACCGGATTATTTTGTAAATTGTAAAAGTACACTCATTATTAGATTCGAACACCAAACAGTATGTAAAAATGGTAATGGTATGTGTATTATTTCTGGTTTTTATTGTTGGCCAAGAGCAGAAAAAGATCAACAATTACTTTTCTTATTACATAAAGTAGTTACGTTGTATACAGTTCACTGTTCTACCAGAAGCACAGAGATGCATCTTTTTTCATAACCTTATAGTGAAATTCGCTGGACAGAAGGTATGGGTGCAGAGGGTGCGAATTCTTCTTTCCAGTTAATTTGGGAAGATGTGTACGGGTAAAATAACAGGAGAATATTTTTCTGCTAAATGTTTTGTATCCAGTATCCCAGGAAGACGTAGTTGTTGTATGTATGTGTTATTGTATGTTATTGTGGAAATAAAATGTATGTTTTATGGTTATTGTTTTTATATTACCTAATATTTTATCTTCAATCTTTTTACAGAATTTCCATGCATTATTACTTATAATAATTGTACAGACATTACTCTTCCTGATAACAATCGCCAGCTATGTATCTTCTTTCAAGGAAGTTGGCAACAATGATGAATTGTTTTAGTGTACAAGCACAAGAGAATCACCCAAATGTCAAACTTTTTAGTATATTGTTACACCTGCAATTATCCCATTAAAGAAACATTAAAATGGTTCAGTCAGAGAAATTATTTAGCAATGTTTCTTGTTTTGTGTATTTACTTGCGACATTTGTCGAATATAAAATTGTATGAAATAGGTATGTTTATGAATTTTGCTAACATAAAACGTTGAATGATACTGGTAACTTAAATCCTTCGCATTCTAAATATCTCAAAATCATGGGATGTAATGCTGACTATTTTGTATTTTCTCAGCTCCCCATTTAAAATGAATTTTACTTCCATTACGATTAATTTACGCACATTTACATTTCATTAGTCATTGCACATCAAGCTGCCAACAAGAACAGCAGAACAGAACTTATTACCAGCCGTAGGATTTACCTAAAGCAATACAGCAAAAGACATTTTATAATACAGCTTGCATTAAAATATTGAAACAACTATGCCTGTCTAAATTGATCTCTTGCTTGACTTGTTACTTTAATTTGTACATGTTTTACATTAACATTATTATAAGCAGCAAACATTTTTTCTGAAATATGTTAACTTTTTTTTGCTACAAAGAAAGCATTTTTATTACATACAAATCAATTTGAAACTGGTAATCGTTCCAATTAAAGCCTTGCTTTTATACTCATGACGCGACGGTCAATTCACAATTTCAAACTCTGTTAAGCAAGACAATGATTATGATTGCTTGTTCTTTCACCTCTTTTGCTATCTGAATGATGGCTTTTAGTTTTATTGAGAATGTAGCGAAATAATCTATGATCAAATTCACGTATATATCGTTATCGTCACAATTGTTAGATTTGCAATAAAATGTAGAATACAAGCATGCTATCATCTTCATATCACTAGAGACAAGACAAGTCATCCATCTGTCTAAATGAATTATCCCAGAGAAGTCATGAATATGTAAATCACATCATCATCAACGGCAGCAGAATCTTCTTCAGACAGAAAAGAAAAAAACTGTTCAGTAGAAGAAAAAAAAGAATACAATTCACAATAAACTATCAAGTGAGTGATATGATATGATGTTTTTGCTGTTGATGATGATGATCAACATCACCATCATCATTATATCCACACCAAGCTAGTGAACAAGCAGTAATCTTCCCCTTTTGGCATAAATTTGTTGTGTGCGGTCGGCAGTAGTCGTAGTTGGTGTAATCCAAGAGGATAGAAAAACCCTAGTCAACTGGGTTTGCCGTTTTGTTGATAGTTATTACTTCTCTCTCTCTCTCTCTCTCGCTCCATGAATGAGGCGTGATGATGTGTCAGTGCCATTGCCATTGTCACTGTCAGACTTTTCATTCTTCACTGCACTGGTTGTAAAAAAAAGTATACAAAGGAAATCTTCTAAACGTCTAGAAGAGTGTATAAACACCAGTAAAAATGCTTACATTGAGTTGAGTGAGGCAGTTAACTATTTTTTACTTTATTTGGAATGAAACAGAATTATGTTGCGTGCAAAGGAAAATATATATGTAAAATATGCAACTATGTAAGTCAAGTGTAATGTTATGACTGGTTGGGATGATCAACGATTAATATAATAATAAAAAGGGCCAATCCCTTTTATTTTTATTTTCCATTCCTTTTGATTCATTTATTTATTGATTTTTTTATTTATTGTAAACAACCAATCTGTTCATACTTGTTTTTACACTATTGTTGTTCCTAATAGGGAACAAAAGGGTTAAGATTTTGAGTTGCAAAATAAAAAAGCAAGCTAGCTACTAAGTAGCAACAATCAGCACAGCAGTCAGCCTCATTATTCATGAGGATCAGAATTATGATGATGACTTTGTAATCAGGAGGAGGATGCTTGTATTTTTTTCTTGTGGAAAGAAGCACCAAGAGTATTAAGAGGAGTGCCAAAGTTGTATAAAAAAAAGAAGCGTGGCTGTGGAAAGAAGATGACGGTTAGGTACAAGTAAGCAAATTGAGAGATTAGCAGAACGGATGTCAAAATTCTAATTTACGAAAAGTTCTAAAGAAAAAAACTCAGAATCCCGTCATAATCACTTCACATGGTATACATAAATTTTATTCAGTTGCCTAATTTTCGAAGCTTGTACATTTTTGATATTTACAATCATTCATGAGTTTATAATGTCCAAATGTTTTGTACTGATAAGTCGATAAAGTATTTAAATTCTTATTAATAGGAATGCTACCTACCAAACATCATTAAAAATGTGAATGTGACTATTTAAAGCATCAAAGCAAATATAAATATTTTAAAGCTGAATGAAAATGATGATCATCAGCACCACCACCATTACTACTAGTGTACTCACTTGAAATTATAATTATTGCTATCAATCTAGCCAACTTTGACAAGTTGACTGACATTGGCATATGGTTTTTGTCCGGAGGCACATACACAGTAATAATCAACATCATCAAAACAACTGGCAACATACCAGAACAACAGGCTTGTTTCTTCCCTATTTTTATGTATTGAATAGATGTACATGTTTTAAGTATGATCATTTCTGTGAATCAGCATAAAAAATATTATTTTTAAGGAAGACATGATGGGTTATCTATCTGCTTTTAAAAAAATGACTAACTACCAAAGCTAACTAAGCGTAAATCATCATCATTTATTTCTATTTTTGAATCGTTTTGATACATGTAACATAAATATCATTAAAAAATTCTGTCTTCTACGTGCGTACATACTTAAACTTGACTGGACTGTCGTAATACAACCTTAAAATGGACAGTTCAAATATAAATACAGACACAAAACAGTCATCATAAAAAAGTAATCAGTCAAACATGTCAAGAAAAAGCGAGTAGAAAATTCAAAACAATACTAAATGGTAATAAAACATGTTCCCTTTGATGATAGCATTATTCTTCATTTCTTATGAAAAAAATTCTCTCTTCAGTCTTCCTTCACTTGTCTGATTCATATAAGTTTTCTTAATATTATTACAACTTTGCTGGAACATCAGAAGTTAAGTAGGTATATTTATTAGTATGCAAACACACACATGCACATAATCACAAAATCCCGTCTCTTCTCATAACTTTACATTTTGCACTTGTACTCGGGTGGTAGCAATGATGATGACGGCAAATGAGGATATTTGATTCACATTATGAATATATTGTAAACATTATTATGTGGAATAAATTATTTATCACATCATACATTCAGCATTCCAACAATCTTGAACTAGGTTATTTTTGCAAGCTGGACATGTACCCATTTTTTTTCTACTTTTTAATAATAATGCTGTAATTAGTGAGTGATGTGCATCAAATTAAAAGATGATATGAGGAAAGATAGGCATCAGCACTACAACATTAGCATTTTCTCTTATAATTTTTTGCAATAAGAAATAGCAAATTATAAGAATAAACTGCGTAATAATTTTTTTCTTGGTATTCTTATATTAAAATGCATAATATATCTTATCATCATCATAATAACATTTTATTGCTGTTTTTAGCAGTTTTGTCCTCTGGCAATTTTTTAATATTATGTACCTAAATACTTCACGCTAAAAGTTTTACAAGTTTTTACTTAAAAAAGCAGTCCAAGCAAGCCTGGCCTGGTCGTAACAATTATGAGTAAAGTTGAGCTTCCTCTCTTGTTCCTCTGTTTATTGTCGAGCGGGTTGGTTTTGGTTCTTCTTCTGACTGTATTTGTCGGTATTCTCTTAATTCTAGTTGAATTTTTTCCTTGCACGGCTGCTCTCATTTTTTAATTTTATTACACGCTCATTATAATGATCAGCACACTACTGCATCACAGTATGCCATCGTACTGTACTTCAAATGGTGACCTGACTAGGTTTTATTCGCTTTTTGTGCAAAAAATTATGTGTACTCTAAATGCATTAGGGAGAAACTGTTTTTCCTTTGTTCCTCATTAAAATACTCTTTTCTCGACAGTAATTTGTTTTAACACCAACTTAAATTCAGGCCATGCCACATCAAGCAATTAATGAGGCTCATCTGCAATCTTCTTCCGAAAAAACGAATAAGATTGTTACATGTATATATGCTTCTGTTATAATTTTTTTGCACTCTAAGAAGACTGCCTTTTTCCCTTCTTTTATGAATTTAATTATAAATTTCTACTCTATAATTTTTGTTTGTGCTCACCTGATATTATTAGTAATCATAACGTGTGTGCGCTAATAGAACGTGATGTTTCTAAATTAAAGTCATAATATAACAACAGTAATTATATTCTATTGTATATCATCGTGTTAACGTCAGCATACACTTAGGAATTATTTTTTATATAATATTTTATGAGCTTGTAATTACTTTCTTTATATCTGACAGCTTGACTTGACTTTTGAACATTGCAGAAGAGTTCTTGAAGAGTGAACCCTTTTTGACTTTTCACCTGACCAATTCACAACAACGCAGAGAGAGAAAAAACGACGCGAGTATGAGATTAATGTAATTTCTCTCAATTATATTGCTTTAGTATATAATACCTATTCAAAAAAAATACTCTTGAACGAAAGAAATCGCTACACAGAACCGCTTACATTATTACTTGTTATTACAGCAGAAGAGGATTACAATCATCATTATCGTCAACAAAAAGGAACCATTGTTGTTGCTGTTCTTTTATTATACTTAATTCAGTTTATGCTTGTTCCAAATGACTGCTACTCTTATGATTATTATTATGCTCAGGGTATGTTATTATACTTATTACTTTGTATTTCACAAGATATTCCGGAAATTTTGTCTGATGTCTGTCTGCCCATCAACACAAGTTAAACCAGATACTGATTTTAAATTGAATACGAACACTTGAAGTTCAAAAATGTATGTGCTATTTACATACACCTGTTTATCTCGTTTATTTTTTTGTTATTTAATGATTAATGATGGAGCATTTTTAGCATCGAGATTTTATTCATTATCATCATTATACACCTTGCTTGTTACATAAAAGTAGCAAGTTAGATTATACTAAATGTACACATATGCGAATAACAGTTTATAAAATACAAGGTATAATTTTTATGAATATAAGAGGGCTTGATTTGATACCTGTCTTGTGCTCTGCTCATCATCATGATGATAATAGTTGATGTGTTTAATTGTTTATCAGCAAAAGTGCTTCACTAAATTACAACTGCAACGAGTATATTAAGCAAGCGAGCATATATTTATAATAGGTTTACGGAAAAGCTAAACTCACTCTTAACTCATCAAATAATTTACTACCTGGGAAAAGGAGGAAGTGCCACTTTTGACTGTAAATTATGTGAGCTTTTTACATAAACAGGAGATACAGTTGGTATATATGTGATATCAAGTGGAGTCACTGGCGTTAATATTTCCTTTATGAGTAAAAATCATCATCAAACATGAATTGCAACGGAATGGAATCGCGAGAATAAAATGACTGATGATGAGAAAAATGGGTGGTAACTTTGCAATAGTTAATAGAAAAATGCGTATTTTTATTAATCAACACACGAGAAGTGTAACAATATATGCATGACTGAAGGTGTGTAAAGGTTTCCTGAAGTTAATTATTGTCAAAGTGTAAATCATAGGGTAAAACGAACCGGTGTGTGGAGTAAAAAAGATAATACAATTAAATTTGATTACAATGAAGTGGAATTGAAATTCATGGTCATTCGATGAAAAAATGAGAATACTGTAGGATTTAGACTAAAAACCAAAATGAAAAGTGTTAACATGTAAAAATGTATGGACAAGGTTAGCACAAAGTGGTTGTTTGTATATCATGCGATTAGACCTTTTTTTAGAATTTTAGAACAGAAATGGCATATTTTTTGAAGCCGGAACTAATTACAAAATATAATTCTGTAGCTATTCATTGGAAGCTGTTTTTTTGAAACGATTTCTGGATAAGGCTTCCAATCTTCTCGGAAATAGAAGTTTTTTTTAGTATTTTGGGTTATTTTTGTCAAAAGCACTTGACTCTTTATCATCGTAATCCCGAAGTCTCCAAAGGTTTAGATTTGTATGCATTATTCATGA
>JAQFXM010007354.1:0-11970 GCA_034693345.1 Entomobrya multifasciata | reverse complement strand
AGTAATATTTTTTAGCACAGATCAAACATTATATTATGTACAACAACAGGTATCTCTTAGGAATCGATTAGCTAAAAAATAAATTATATTTTGTTTAGAAATAGTTGAGGTTTCTTGGGAGATATTACGGGTTATGGCCATGATTTGTGAGAGAAATGGGTACATTTACTTACGAATTTAGTCACACGAACAAAATGTAAGAAATGTACCATCCATACTTGATGATTAGCTAGTAAGTTGACTAGATTTACTTAAACATATTCCTAAAATATGTACCAGTTGTCCTTCTACAACATATTATTCTTCATGAATTAGACACGACCTTATATTTTAAGGGAAAAAATGAAAATGAAAAATGATATGTGGATAAATGCAAAAATAAATAAAAACACAAAATAAAGAAACAAAATTATATTTAGTTGGATTATTCTTTTTCGCCCGTGTAATGTTTTATTTCTTCTTTCCGTAAAATATTGTTAATCTTAAAAATAATTGTAAAAAGCAGCAGTAAAAATAAATGTGGTGTTTTGGAGTCTGGTATAATAACAGGAGCAATATTCAGATATAATTCGCACTACCAGAAATATTTATATTAATATGTCATACTGTTTTGGTATGTTTAATAAACAAAAAAATCAAAAGTGAAGTATTTTCTTGTGAATTTTAATAATACCCTTAAAAGAATTTCCCTATATATAATACCATAACTCTGATAAATGTTAGCCTAAGGCTTAGCATGTTCTTTTGACTGAATTCTCTAGTAAAATTTGAGTTATATGGCTTTGCTGGTACAAGAACGTTTATGATTTTAAAAAGAAAGAACGAAAATGGGCATTTCTACCCTCCGGCACAAAAAAATACTTTCAGATTTGTCAAACAAAATGAAAAAAAACTTTAACATTAATAAATATTTTGGATTTCTATCCTGATAATTCAAGTATTCTTCAAATAACTATTGGAATGTGTAATGAAATCTAAAGTAGAACACTCAAAACACTAATATCGACTACATAGGCAAAAGTAAATATATTAAAATATAATGAAAATAAATAATATAAACTGTTTTTGAGGAGGAATGTTTTTTTCAAATGTAAAAGTTGAAATCCTGGAAAAACGATTTAGTTTACCGCCTGCCAATTTTCCGAAGAATTTCTTCATTGGCAATAATTTGATTGTGGGACTGACGCATTCGTCTTCTTGCAATTTCTAATAGGAGCCGTTGTCGGAGGACATCCAATGGGTTGACAATTGATAGACTGGGACCTGAACCAGAGTTACGCCTCTTTCTCTGTAAAAATCAGAATACAAAAAATAATTTGTTAGAATAAGAAATTTGCAAAAGTTTGTAAAATTTCCGGGGGGTAATTCATTAATAAAGGGAAAAGTATAGCTATATCTAGCATAAATGAGGATGTAGTAATATATTACTTGGTGTAAAGGAAATGGATAGGCAAATCATCAGAAGAAAGCATTGCTATAAATTAAAAGTGAATTATATTATATCAAGCAGTAATGCCAACAAAATGTAAATATAGGTAACTTCGAATTTACAAAGTGAACCGTACGGCACAAAAATTATGAATAATGTAAAAAACATCATAAAAGTAGTGTAAATTGAATATTTAACACCGATTTTAAATAATGTATTCAAATATTATTCGAATTATACATTTTGTTGAATATTTGTTTCAGATTCGATTTTATATCAAAGAATGTTTTGTAATTCGATCTATTTTGAAGCCAAATTTGCAAATAGTTGACCCTGTTTTGGAGAAAATGCGCAAAATATGATGTGTTTTTGGTAGAAATTCACACATTACATACAGTTTGTCAAAATTGACAAAAGTCGATATATTTCATGCCAAATATATTCAATTTTAATTGTATATTTGAGCACTATTTCAAAATTTGAACTAATTTGGGTTCAGTTTTTGCTTATATTTAAACAAGTATCATACGACTTCAAAATTCATGTTTATTCCAGCTATCTGGAATTTATCTGTTTGCTATTAAAATTGATTAACCCTCCTTTTTCCTCTTCCAAAACTTTCCCATTCTAAAACTTTCCCCTATTTCCCATCTTTCACTCAAGTAAGCAATCAAGATCAATTATTTTAATTCATCTTCATCTCGTAAAACCTCCCCAATAAACTAACCCAACAGGAAAATCCTTTTTCCAAAAATAGCACACTTTTCCCGCATCTTCTTCTCTGTAATTTATTTCGTGGTACTTTCCCTTCTTAGATTCTTCCCTAAGAATAACAATATCTATTCCAATTTTCTGCTTGCTTTACTATTACAAAACGTTCTCTTACGTATTTCCTTTTTTACATAATATACATCTTTCTTGCATTTTCTTATCAAACCCATTACAAAATCCAAACACGTCACATCAACCAACCACCTAACTGTGTCGTGTCGTGTCGGTTGTGTTATTTTGATCAAAATTTAAATCGAATCAAGTAAGCAGGAAAATCATGTAGAGAAACAACAGGAAGGAAGTTTTCCCCTTTCCTCTTCATTCTCTATTTATCTGAGTATTTCTAAGGTAAACATATAAAACGGATGTTACTTTCTTTTAAGCTAGTTTAGTTTTTTGCATGACGCACTTTGCTCAGCAAAATAAAACGTGTGTATTTTCTCACAATTTTCTTATTCAAACTAGCATTACTAGTAGAAAATCTACTTATTTATTTACATCCGGTTATTCTTCTCCAAAATCTCAACTTAGAAAGCTTCTTATATCTTTTATTCTTTACCAATTGTATATTCGTTTTAAGCTTGAAGCATATGTACAATAGCCTTGTAATCAACAACTTGTTTTTTCCAGCTTCTTGTTCATTTCAAATTTCACATCGAATTTTCCTTTCTTTAGCAAAATATCCAGTATATATGGCTATATTTAAAGCAATACATCAAAACTACGTGCAAAATATAAGCATATCTAAAATATTAGTATTTTGCTTTCAAGCCTTAATTAAATTTTTCACCTGTTGACGAAACATGGAAAATTGTCCCTGTTTCTGCAAAAGTTGTCTTGTTGGCTGTACTTCTGTTTCTGTATATTTCCTATTTCCGGCCGTGTTCGGATTACCCCATTCAGTGAGCAAGTACAAATGTGGGTCAATCACCGTTTCCCATTGTCCAGATACATCCGAAGAAGAAGGTGACTGATCCATTGCACTCATATCGTTATCATCTTCTCCTTGATCATTTTGTGACCCAAATATAATAGGGTCGTTATCATTATGCCTGGCCCTGTCAAATTTTGCTGACGGCGGTGAAATTATGTTATCCATTTCATCCGAATCATCATCTTCTGGATCTTCTGTTAAGTGGATGCTGCGTGGGATATCCTTATGATACGGCTGCTTGTTGACAATAGGCTGAAATAGTTTTGTGCGTGGGTGGACAATTTTTAGTGAGCATATAAAGCAGCAGTGATTTTTATTGGTTGTTAGTGATGTGGTTTGGGTTGTGTTGAGATTTTGTGAAAAAAGACAGATAAAAATATATATTTATTAGATAGAGTGCTAATAATAATTCCATGAATAATTAATCTGTTAGTAATAAGCGGATGTGTAAAAGCTTAGCTTGCTTTACGAGCAGAATACAAAATAGGATATCAGTTCTGTTTTTGGCAAAATAAAAGATAAGCGGAAATCTGTGTTCTATGCTAGTTTTTTAGGTTTTAGTATATATATTTGGTAAACAAGTCAATAAACCCGAAAATAAAATGCAAACTGGAAAAATAAATAAGTTAACGTTGCGCTATCCCTAAAATGACGGCATAAAAATAAGTATGATCAAAGTAAAAAGCTGTAAGGCATTTTTTGTGTTTCTGGGAATAAAAAAGAACTTTCAGACTGAATACTTTTTTGGGGTGGACGCCGAAATCGTGTTCTGTGGAATGAATAGGGAATGATAAAATTCAATTTATATAAATTAACTAATTTGTTAGATGTACGCACGCTTGTTTGTATTTTGTGTGAAAACGTTCCGGATTTTAACGACTTTTGTTGGATAAATGTAATGAGTTTTTTGGTGATACTAACATGTGTACAGTGTAAGGAAAATAATTATGTCATCACATCTCACCATCACACCACAGCAGACACATGGGTCGTTTGTAAGTGTGATTTGATGAGAGTCTCTTGGCATTTTCTTGGTTCGTCGCTACCTATCTGTAGATCTTTTCCCAAAAAGTTGGGTTTATATGTTTGTTTGTATACTTGGGTAATTAAATGATGCTACACTATTAACCTAACTGCTAACAATGTTATGTGTCTCTCTAGTTTTCTTGTTTTGTTTTCATGGCAAGTTTTACTTTACAATTAGGAAAGAAAGTAGGCGGAAAATCCCAAAGGATTTAGGCGTTGGCTTTCGCACTTTCTTTCTACATGTGAGATTGTTTTTCTCAAAGTCTGTATGTTAGGGTTACTTAAGAAATATAAAAAACGACTGAGTATTTTGTGTATTTTGGTGGGTTGAGTGGGTAGAAAATTGGATAAATGTAAAAAGAAAATGTAATTGTGGTTAATAGACGACGATCAATAAAAAATATTTTCTTAGGGAATAGGTCAGTTCAACAAACAAAGTTAGATAAGTAGTTCGAATGATCAATAGCTTATTAGAAATGATTGAATGGACTTGTAAATACAATCAAATATGTAATTAATGTACCTATTTGATTGATACTTGAAGTTTCTAACCAAAAATTAGAGAAAATGTCCATTCATCTCCAATTGAAGGGTAGGGTAAATACTATTTTGAAAAGTTTATTTGTTTTTGTTAGGTTGAATTGTATTTGTAATTGTACTTTTCGTATAATAAGGTTAAATTGAGGTTAACTACATATTGGTAAATTTAAAAAAAGAACAAATAGTAATTTAATTTCGGTCGGTTTGTAATTATGTCGAACTTGCAGGAAAATTATGTTTACTTAAGGGAACCTTTAATCTTTCCAAATGATATTGTAATGTAACGCCACATCAAAGGAAGGACACTACGAAATTGTAATATATTTTAAATGAAAATATCCAAAAATAAGTTCTTTGGGTACATTTAGTTAGTTTGTAAATGAACTGCATGTCGTGTTTTTATAACGTTCACAAAAATATGTAGCATATATTTGTATTGTAAAACCGAAAGTTGTTTGCATGACGTTGGATAATCACACCACCAGCAATACCATCATTATCATCAAACGAACTAAAAAAAAGTTTTTGGGTGTTTGACACACAAATAAAGATAAAAAGTTGGAAGGGATAAAAGTTTGTTTCAACCAACTAAATGGAAATATCTACGTACATTGCAGTGTAAATACATAATGTATCATGATATGTAATAAACGTCACTTTTTTGGACAAACAGATCCCGTAGCAAATAAAAAGTCGAATAATCGAAACCAAAAACAGAAAGTGAGACCACAACCAACCAGCGCAAAATCACGTTTTTGGTCATACGAACATGTGAATATAAATCACACTCTAACGAGATATGAAACAAAGTTGTATTTGTTTTTCGGTTTCAATCGAATTACTAAGATATGTTTGTAAAAACGTGTATATATATAGTGTTTTTAAAACGAATATTCATTTCATAATTCGAAATATTTATATATCCTAAATCCGTATTTCCTTTTTTGATGACGTGAAAGCTATCTTATAATCTTAGTTATATGATATGTTATCTATAATTTCCATTTCGGTGTTTGTATATTTTTTCCTTGGAATGTCTATAAGATGATCAGCAACACCCGCAGTGATATATAATAAAGCCACAAAAGCCATTCATTACTTTCACCATTCAGTTTCCTTGGAAGTTTGCCGAATTTTTCTCCATTTGTCCATGGTCACCCCTATCATCCATTTCTTTCAAAATCTTCTTTTTCCCTACTTTGTTTTATTACAAGTTCAGAGGGTAATTAACTTATTCGTTTTGTTGGTAGGCTCAACAGGCAATCAAGTTGTGTGAGATAAAGTTATCCAACAAGTACACTTATGGGAACGTTCACACTAGGATTCGATATTACCTTAAGCTTCAAAAATATGTTTCGAAAAACGTTTCAGTTCCAAATTAAATGGACAATCCCATCATCTATCTTTTTCATCATCATCAAAATTCACTTAACCTTTCTCTTGCCTTTCGTTCGTAGCAAAGCATAGAAAAAGCTAAAGGATCACCGTAACAGAAAACCACCTTGAACAAAAGTAAAAAAAATCTTCAAAGTTATCCATTACTTTCCCCATTTTGTTGCATCTTTCATCTCTTTATTTGCTCAGTTGTCTGCATTAAGCTCAATACTCATGAAGTGTTTTTTCATGTCACATTTTCTCATCATCTCATAAACTATTTTCCCCTTTGAAATCCCATACTGGGGAAACTTGATACTTTTTTAGAAATGTACCAAAATCCTACTCGTGACGTAAAGAATGGTATTCGATATAAAAATGTGAAACCAGAACTTGTTTTTGTTGCATATTGACCAAATACGAACTACGAACTTTAGCAAAAAACAATGTATAAATTTTGCATCATGAATAGATCATTTTTCAAATCGTTTTAGGATTACCATCTAAAAATAGAGTTCAGTGAACTATTTGCATTAAAAAAATACCGAATTACCTTAAAATAAGGTAAATAGATCAAAACAAGAACAACAACTTTAATCACAGCTAAAGATAAATACACGTAACTATAAATATATGATATACGACGAACATACATAAAATGTAAACGTTTTACGTCAGAAGAGATAAAATAGGAAGATTCAATTTTAATGCACGTTTACTCGCCAAAACTACAAATATGACTTATATATACGTACCCTATATATATAAATTTCAACTTCTCATAAATATATAAAGTATATGGACGTAACTACAGCTTTTGAGGTAAAAGTGAAAGAAAGCATTGCTAAATTTTCTAGCCTTAACGTTTTCCCTAAAATTATCAAATCGTTTTACAAATACATTCATGAAACGTATGTCCATTCAAATACACTATTTCGTTTTAATGAAAATGTAAGTCAAGCCATCTCATTTTCTACATTTATTCTGTCACAATAATAAATTGTTGCGGAGAGTCGTCCCAAGCTGTTTCCCAAATTAATTGAGAAAGCACTCTGCGAACGGACACCACTGCCACCACTGCACTTCAATCTGTACAAGACATTTTCACAATTTTCAAGCTTCATCTTAGAGAAAGCTTTTTAGGGTTGAATTCCCATTGGTCGTTGTTCTTGTCGGATGTTTACAGATAACAAGTCATATATATCTTTTTTCAACATATACAACAGAGTTAAGATTTCATCAAAAAATTTCACACCTCAGGAAACAGTGTCATAACATCTTACACTACCGACCGACGTCATTGCGAAACCATATTATATCTTCCAGTTTTGAATAGAATGCAGCTGTCAATTATTCTTACATAGTAACAGCAATATAGACATATGGAACGTTATACCTTGTAGTAAAACGTCTTCATAATAAAAGGTGTCATTTAATACCTGTTATCTTTCCACTGTTTTCTTAAGATCATGTATCAAATATTTCTTGAATGTGAGTTAGATGTATACCATAAACAAGTTTATTAAAGGTGACAATATATTTGTTATTTCATTGACCTGAATTTATAAAGGTGGAATACTGATTTGAAACCAAAGTATTTTTAAGACTTGTTTACGAAAGTGATTCGTTTATGGGTGAAATGACATGCCCTCTTATTTTTCTAAAAATATTTTTCTTTTGTTATTTTTGGAGGTGTTGACAGGTGATAAGACGCAGTTCTCGTGTCTCATCTTTTATTAATTATTTTTAGAATTCATTGGGCTTCATTGATATATTCGATTATACATATATATTAAAGTAGCAATCTAAATATGTGTACTGCCACTTCCACATCAAAGAAAAGAAAGTAACGTGTTTTAGATTATTAGTTAGGTAACCATTTTCGGTAATTAGTACAAGGTGAAAACTACCTTGTAATTAATGTTGGTAAAATGAAAACGAAATCAGAAAAATGATTATGAAACCCTGTCAAATCTTCATGTTTTTTCAATAAAACATTTCCCAACTTTCAATATAGAAAGTGTTTTTGCTTTGAGAAAAGCCCAAATTGCAGCATGTGAACTAGATTTTTTGTCACATATTTTCGTAATTACTTTCATAACGTTTTTCAACACAAACTAATGAGAAACACGTTTGACACGTGAGTTGGATTGTTTTTGTACTCAATTAATATTCCCACAAATTTGTTGGTAATCTAAAACATTGATGCATATTTTTTTGAAGTCACGCTATATTTTAGTTCTAATAGTTAGGTCAGGCCTTACTATTTTACTAAGAATAACAGTGTCATTGCAAATGAGTAATATAACACTCTACACCTGGTACCAAAATATATCATTAGTTTTTCGTTAGCATTGTTATTTTGTTATTTTTCTAAAGATATTTTTTTACCAAGGGCATTAATATATCCTTCAAAAAAATAAACAATACACAAGAAATTTTCTCAATCTTCTAAGTGATCTAAAGTTTCCCTTAGGAAATTTCACAAATGGCTTGGTTTTTTTGTGTCGTTTCATCACATCATTAAATATTGTATTTTTGTATCAAAACGTCTAGTCAAAGTCAAACCAGAAAATAATTATTACCTTTGTACTGTTTGGTTTCGGATGAATTATTATTAAAATTGCGCAATTTAATCACTATGAAGTCAAAATGTATATTAATTCCTCAGTACGTTGATTAAGTATCAGTTATGTATACACTCACGTGAATATAAAACGTTTTAAAATAAATTAGAATGCCGGAAAACTTATAAATGGTGTGAAAGTTGAACAGCGTTTTTTGGAGACAATGATTGTTAGATTAAATATTTGATAAGATCGTTTATATCCTTCATAAAATGACGCGTTTAAAGCATATTTATAATTTTTCATAAATCCCTAAAGTCTGATATGTTGACAAGGTATTCTTAAAATAGTAAAGTCAACTCACTTGTCAAGTCCATATAAAGCGAAACACTAACATAAATAATTTTTCCCTTTTTTGTCAGCAAAAGAAGTCTACAAAGTGGTCCACTGAGATTGAAAGCATCTCTTATAAAAAGATAATCATGATGATGGACATAACAATCTCATCAAACTGCACTGCTTGGGCTCATCATCAACTTTTCTCTCAGACAAAATATTATATGAAAACCTTGAAAGATATTTTGTACCAAAATTATGATTATTGCTTGGCTTCCTCTTTGCTTTCCCTTGAGTCGCTCAAGCCATCAACTATACCAAAACCAGCCAACCTTTTTTCATTAGAAAGAGAGCATCCTGACCCGAAAATATAAAATTCCGTTTGTAATGAAAAGTCACACTGACAATAACAAAGTGTATGGTGCTCTGGAACTACGTTATGATATATGATTTTGTTATTATTTTGTGGGTTGGCCTTGTTTTCAAAAAAATACGAATCTTCATTTAATCTACTTGCTTTTTACATGGATTCTTGAGGTTGACTAGGAAGGACCTTGGCTTATTACACAAAAAATGACAATGATCAGAATGTCACTCAAAAAGGAACTCGATGGACAACTCTCATCATAATCATAACTTTTGATCTGATCTGATCTGCTCGGTCCATTTTACTCAACTCTGTTTTTAATCAAGTTGGGTATTTCGATATACATAGTATAATAACGTTTGATATTAATCTTATAGTTTAATGTTTGAGCTTCGTGAAATTCAAACATTTCTTTCTACACAATTTTTTATTGCAGGGTCAAGGATAACTACCAGAAAGAGTGAAACAAATACAACAAGCGGTATTGAAATTATACAAAAAAATTGCAATGTTTATTGGATTTTTTCCTTGTTTATTTGGGTTAAAAGGACGAATATCATTCAGAAGTACAGTACAAAATATTAATGTTTGAACGAACTCAATAATAATATTATGATAAACATTTTACACTTGTCTGGACAATCATTATGATAAATTGATGTACTATAACAAAAAATATGCTAAACGTTGTTAAATGCACTATTTTTGTTTTAAAAAAGTGTAGGAAGATATCGAAGTTATTTACATAAGCTTGTTATTGAATATTTCACGCATTGACGCCAAAGTATGTAAACCTGGTAATATTGGTAGTTATGGTAATGTACCTAATAATAATAAACAGAGTGGGTTAAGCTGTATCCTTATTTATATTATTTGTTGATGGCTTCCTCCTACATTGTTACCAGTTAAGTTAGAAACGTGACAATTGTTTATTGAAGCATGATGAAATGAAGACTCGAATTTGTACTTTCACGCATATTTAAAACGCCCACATTAAAACATGTATTATCATTTTAATTTGGTTTTTTGCCGGTGAAAACTACTAAAGTTTGCATAATTCGTAAAAGTTTCACCCAATTCAACTGTAAAAACGTGACTAAAATTTCCCTTAAAATGCAAAATACTTTGATGCAAGACTGGAAAATTCGAGAAACCCTTGAGGAAAATATTTATTTCTGGTTGGGTGATTAACAAATGTAATTTTGAGTGGAAAATGGTGTAAAGTTAGAGGATTGAGGCGCGTTGCGTTGGTGTTTAAATTTAGTTGCTTTGAAGGATTTGCTTTAGGGTGTTGTGTGTGTGCCGAACGTGTCAGTGAATTAGTTTCATCTGAGCAAACCCCAAAATAGTACACAGGTCCACAGAACAAAAAATATTTCATTTCCTTACTCCCACACATTCATGTTAACATATATATATTACATGAGGGCTTATAAGAACATTAGAAAATCAACTTTTTGCTTTTCATTGTTGAATTACTTTCTTTATGACTTTACAGCTTTGTTCGTCACACAGCAAACAAAAAACAAGAAGAATTGTATATAAACCTTTTTACGTCACGTTTATTTTTTTAGAATTCCCATAAGCTTTGTGTGAACTAAAATAGTGCTATTGTATAAAACGTAATAGTAAAAGTGTCAAATGACAAGTGAAAATTATAAATCTTTTAAAACCTCAAGAAAGCTACATATTTTCCAAGCTATTCGGTGAAATTGGTTGCTTTTGTACTCCAAAGACAATTTAGTTTCCAATGAATTGAAATTCGATTTAATCTTTTGTCCTACCAAATTATAGCGAATTTCTGAGCGTTAGCAGGTGCCATTTTAAAGGATATTTTTCGACATCGAAATGTATTCGTGGTCTTTTTTCGAAATAAAGAGATCAGTTTGCTAAAAAACTTTCAGTGAAAGGTGTGTAAACATGTTGACTAAATGGAACTTATCAAAAAGTATGTATTATTTTCAGTCTAAAACATGCGGTGAGACTTATTCTTTAAAAGCTTTTCGTAAAACTCAGAATCTCGAAAAAATATTTTAATTAACTTGTTGCAAGCGCGTGTGTATATGTGTGGGCGTTTTTATTGTGTGAGCCCACCCAAAAGCAAAAATAGAAGAAACTCATTAAATTTTCGATTCGAAGAAAGCATTTTTTCTTAAATTCGAGTGAAAATTCAGAAGAAACTTAACTCTACGAACAAAGCAAGCTTTTGTGCTGGTAAAATAGCAATAATTCTAAAAGGTATAAAAAGGGTAAAAATAGGAAAAAAAAAATTTAAAAGTTTTAAAAACAATTTTTCTTAAAATTCGACTTACCTTTTGAATAGACGATTTCTTGAGAAAACGATGATAATTACTTTGTGTTGGAATGCTGGTGTGATACAAATTTTTATTTTGGATTGTCACCATCTCATCCTCCACTTTACTACCATCATCTTCTCCATTTTTATATAAATGGTTTGGTAAATACATTGGCCGCCCACTGAGTGATGATGGCTCTTGTTGAGAATTTAGCTTTCTCGAATATTCCACAAGATTTGATGATGAACCCTCCTGCTGTACATCATTTCCAATCGGTACACACATAACAGTTGTGGATGAAAAGGATGAGAGAAGTAGAATGGCAACAA
>JAQFXM010007353.1:0-11971 GCA_034693345.1 Entomobrya multifasciata | reverse complement strand
TTATCCATTTTGGCAGGGACGAGCGGAACTGATTCAATATGGAGAAAAGAATCCAATTGAGATTGAAAAGAAACAGTCTGAAGTTATCATAAAGTATTGTGAAACAAGCAAGGAAGCGATGATGATGGTGGCGGTGGCAGTGATGCGAAAGAAACAAAACAAGATGCATTTTTAGAGTTTGTTGTTCGGCCAACGGTAGATTTTAGGAATAAAAATAAAGCCCCTACACTAGAAATTAATATGCAGGCAAAGAATATTTTTGAACTATTCAATTTTTGATTTTGGGGCAATGTGAGAAATTTTAATTTGTAATGTTTATTTGTGGTTTTTAGGATTTTTGCAGCCAAATCTGGAGTAACCGTAACAGTACCGCGATGGAAAGTTATCACAAGAGTGCAGTTCAGTAAATTTCTATAATTTTCAAGCGTTCATTCATTCTCGCTGTATCAAACCTTAAGGATTAAACGGCATAATTTTCAATAAGCTATATAATGTACAAACATGTATGTTTATAATAATACCATGAAACATGGCGAACTCATTTGATCTATTTTTCAATTGTGTAAATTATGAAAGCTGAAATATTTGCTGAACAATTGGGGTTTGTATTTTATAACTCTGCAACAAACGTAACAAGTAATTTTTAATCTATCGTAATATAACCTTTAATTTTTCTTAAAATCAAATTGTTTCCTTAACACTGCTCTTTTGTGAACATTTCATGTAAGCAAAAATCGTTTATACACTATCCATATTAATTGTAAAATATAATGGCATATTTCAAATATTATCATTGTCGTCCTTTTCACATTTTGCGTTTGCCTTTTGTCATTTTCACAATTATCGCAATTTTTCTTATTTATATTCCCATTCCCACCAAAAATATCAAGGCACTTTGGAGTAAACTTTGGAAATTTTTAGAACTTTCTCCAGAATCCCAACTACCACCACAACAAGTTAATTATACCACCTTACAACTACTTCAATCCTTTCAGTACGTCCCAGAGTGTACCTGGTTTAGAGAACGCTTTTACCCAATGATTAAAAACACAAATGAAAGCATTGTAAAACGCCTGTATTCAACGTGCAGCGACACGGGCACCTACTACACACCCAATCAAAAAGTCATATCCTACTGCATGTACTTCAAAAACAGAACAAAGTACAATTGGATGGATTTAAGATTCCAAAAAGGTCTCCAAGAAAATCTAATTCTTCTCAGAGAGCACTACCCCGGCTACTCCATAAGATTGTACACAAATGTAAACCTCACTGAAAATGACGAATATTGTAAAATTCTTTGTAAAAATCCGGAACTGTTTTGGTGCGACATCCGCCACTCTCCAAGCATTGGCAATCAACAAAACATGTATTTTCGAATGTGGCGTTTTTTCGCTCTTGGCGACGAAACAGTGGACCACTTCCTCTCCAGAGATATTGACTCTTACATAACAGCCCGGGAATCGGATGCAGTTAAAGACTGGCTACAGCACAACACTGACAAAGCTATTCATGTCATGAGAGATTACAAAGATGCTCATAACCTGCCAATTTTAGCTGGAATGTGGGGAGCAAGTAATGCTCGTCTGGGGTTACCAGAGGCACGAAGATTACGAAGAAATGTTTTTCGGAAACACTCAGCAAATCAGTCGCAATATCCCACGTTTCTTGATCAAAGTATTTTAACTACCGAAATATTTTTTCGAAGAAGAAAAACTATCATTGCTCACGATAGTTATCACTGTGCCAGGTGGAAAAATTGGACAAGGGTTCGGCCATTCCCGAAGCAGAGGAGGAATGATGATGACTTTGTTGGGAATTATGTTTATATGAAGTTGAATGTGTCAAGTTGTCCTGTGGCTTGTAGACCAGTGTATGGAAAAGACTGGGAGTATTGCTAATTGCTGACCCAAACAATTAACGTGTAGAAATGGCAATTTTGACATGGACAAGGTACACTTAATAAATCATATTGAAAATTATGGATTTTGAGCAACCAGGAAGGGAATTCAAATTTAAAGAAACTGGTCGGCTAGTGGCTAGTCAAATTGTTAGTGATAAATTTGTATGTTGTGTTTATACGGTTGCGTGGTGATGATAAGTTAAAGTGATCATCATCATGATAATGAACATATAGTATGTAGTAAAATCAACAATTATACATCATAATATCCTTGTTGCTATAGCGACAAAATAGTAATTTTGATTGTTGTTCTGATTGTTATTCATATCATTTTCTTAAAGATTGTTACTAGTTTTTTGAAACTTGATAATAAATTAGAATCTGTGTATTTAACTACGAGTTTTCTTTTGCTGTACGCACCTTACTCATGTATTTACTTTTTTAAATATGTGTATTTGTGTCAGAGTCACGCAACCATGTTCGTTCTTACGTAAAGAACAATGACCATCAAACAACAAAGTGAAAAAATGCTAGGATGTACATTTTAAACTGCATTATTTTGTCAAGAATAACAATACAACGTTAAATGTATCAACAGGAAAATTAAAGAATTTAATTAAAGAGTTGAGTTTCATTCAACTTTAGTTTTACACACTGTCAAGTTGGTTAGTGTGTTTTAAGCTTTCAAAAAAGAATTGTTAGTTTTTTGTTAATGGCGAACGGTTTATAAAAGACCTTCTGGTAATTTTCCCAAAGAAATGGTGCACATTTTTAGCATGTTATCATCATCATCCACCACCTGGAGACAACAATTAGCTTGTTGTCTGGTCTTTGTTGTTGTCATGGTTAATCTTGGCTTGATTCAATGTGAACATGACATTGACTTGGGTCATCTAAGTGCAGACGAGGTTTTGATCCCTACCAACAATAAATTGTACCCATCTTACTTTGTTCCGTTCAGAGCAATGGACACGGCAAGATACTTGTCTGCCTTGAGAAGGGTAGGTCCAAGAAAATGACACTTGTTGTCAGTGTCAGTGATATAAGGCGACCTTCTTTCTATGCATAAAATTATTTTTACTACTTGATTTCATCGATAATAAATAAGTTGACAATTGTGGTGAATTGTGTAATTATTTGACTTTTGCATTTTTTTAGCATAAGCGTGGTGTATGGCTGGTTCCGAAGCATGGTTCTGTGGCAGGGAATTCCGACTATCAACGTCATCACCGAGGTCACCGGTCATATCAGACCTACTCGCCCTTCGCGCTCATGTAAATTAATTTGGTGTAGAATTAATAATTTTTCAGAAGGTATTTTTGCAATCGAACCACTTCTTGTTGACGTCTCATCTTGGAGGATTATAAATACAATGCTTAACTTTTAAAATTTGTCAATGCAATTTTTTCTTTGTTTAATAATTCCTAATTCCAAGAATGTTACACAGGTATTCATTCATTGATTTGAAAGTTATGGGAACAGTACGTCCTGTCTATTTCTATAATATTTTGCATGTTGTTATGTTTAAAAATTTAGAATTTGTTGTAGTCTTACTCTTCAGTGTGTGTATGAATCTAAGATAATTGATAGGGAATTTATTGAATTTTAAAATTAATTGATTAGCTTTATATCTTCTCTTGTAATTTGGTGTTTTACAATAGACAAGTGTTACGATTGCTTATTATAGTAATCATGAGTCATGACTGTGACAGAGGCACATTGAAAGTACAATTTAGGTAGTCTCCATGGAATGCCTGTTTCGGTATAGTATTTACGAGATAATTGATAATGTAAAATTGTATGAATATATTGGTAAGACAACAGTTTCTTTTACTATCAATTAGTTTACAGTTTGCAGTAATATTCAAGGTTAAAAATGGTTTAGGGAAAACTTGCCTGTAAAGTTCAAAGTTTGAAAGAAACATATTTGCATGCGTATTTTGCTGCTAATGAGTAAATGAACTTAATTGTTAAGATATAAAATTTATATACTCAAATCGAATTCTATTGTTTTTTATTGTTGTGTTTACCTTTATGGTTAATTAAATATCATTCAATTTTATGGGTGCTACTACAATAAATACTTGCATGCCGAAGTCTGTTGCATTGCTATAAATATTTTTTATTAATGGTGATGGTACTGGAGGAAAAGTGGTTATTCTCAATTCCCACACAGCTTACAAGCGACAAACAATGACAAGCTCACCAAACCAGCGTGGTATTTTTTGGCCGACTCGTCCTGATTTGTTATTTTTAAGACATTACTTGGCAGACCAGACCAATCATTAAAAAATAGGTATGTCTGAAAACAGAATATTAATTTGTATGAAATTTTCATGTGTATGTGAATGAGACCAACTATTTCAGGGTCCTTTAAAAAGTAAATCAAAATGATTTATAACTAATTTTGTCGTTGTATTTTAATGAAGCCATCCGTACATATATTTGTTTTAGTAATAAAGGTACTGCAATTAGCTATAAGAAAGTTTAAGTTAGCAACAGTGGTCATAGTCATAATATTGACGTAATCACAATCTTTAAGAGTTGACAAATATCAGTATGTGCATTCGTTTTTCTAGTATCATTTTCATAAAATGGAAAGAAGGACAACAAGACAGATTTTATTTTTTGTACCAAAATCTAAAGAACAAAGCCCTTCTTCATTCAACACACAAAAATAAGTAGCAAAATATAATATTTGAGGTCCTTAGCCCTTATAGCATAACCACTTGAAAACTGGTTTTGAACGTCCTTCAAAAAAGCTAAAAATAACACAGATCTGAAGAATCTTTGCAATAAATGTGCTAAATATAGCATCTTGAATATTTATGTGTGTAGATACCCTGTGTGTTGTGTAAGGTTCGGGACAAAGTAAGAAAAATACCTTAAATAATGTGCACAGAATGGAGAAGTGGAAACTGGAAGTCATCATAATTTGAAATACGGGATTGCTAGTTACCATGAACCATGAATTGAATTTCCAGGGCCAAGTTGGCATAAACAAATATTTTAGCTAAATGTAGTCAAAAAGGAAATGTGAAATGTAACTCGCAGTCGCAATCGAAACATTTTTTTCTCGCAACATTGAAAATGAAACATTTACTTGCCTACGTGAAGAGCGTGTTGTGCATGTGAAATTTTGTATCCAGATCTTTAAAATTTCAGCAATTTTTAAGACTTGAATTGCAATAAGTCCGTGATATGAAGGGCGATGGGTACTTGCTATCATTTTGTCCCTTTATGTAACAATGGACTACTTCCTCAATAAAGAAAAAAACTTAATTAGATGCTATTTAGATCTAATTGTGAGAACTTTCTGATTTTTATGTTCAAAGCGTACTAGTACGTTACGTTGGCATTGTTAAATCTGGTGTAGTTTAGGTTACATGCACATGGAATCCTTCCTTATGAACTAGTGAATGAAGCATTCGTGTTCCCTGTTCCTTCCTACAATCAGGCAAATCATGCGAGCAGAAAATTGTGTTCCCATGTAATTCTACAAAAATTTATGACCGGACAATACTGGTCAATTTTCTACTCTAATAAGTTTGAGCTGTCGCATTTTTTTTGTAAAAACTTCTTTCCAAGTTTAAGTGTTTTAAAAATTGCAGTGACGCGATACAGATCAAAGGAAACTGGTAGTAATAATGAGAAAAGTGATATGGTGACAATGAGTGCGCATTATACAAACAATGAGAAAAATTATTCACAGTGTTGGTCGTTCATTTTACCAGATATAATTAATGTATAATTTTCTATTCTATTTTATATTTACTATGTAGAGTAGATCCTTCCAATATAAAGATCAAACACTGAGTTATCTGTCATCGTTCGTAATCGCCCTGTCAATTGTTGAAATTCTAAATCTGAAATTTTCCTTTCCCTATTTCCATGTAGGGACAACGATAATAGGCTACATAGTACACACTATTTAATTAACAATCCTTATACAAACATGTACAGTACAAATGGCTATTAGGCATAATGTAATTCGGCTTTGTAATCATTTAACTTTAATAGATGTGTAGTCATTGTAGGAAGTAGGCTACTTTACAAGTGCATCAGAGCGAATAATCGATTGAGCTTTTATGATAACATAGTGATAGTGTCACAGTGACCAGTAAAGTGTAGTGGTGAATTTTAAAATCACTATTACTATCATGTTTTTTGCATTGTTTTCAAACATGCACTATGAATATTGTGTACAGCAATCATCATCATTAAATAGTATCAGCCGTGTCTTTATGTAATTTTAATAACTTTTTGTTGAAGTGTGTGTTTTTGCCACAAGTCAAAAATCGCAATTCAAAAAGTCAGTTTATGTCGAATGACAATGCATGCAACATAAACATAGGACAGAATGACGTCGACAAAAAAACACGGAACATGACAAGGATTTTAAACTGAAATGCATTATTGTATTTTAAATTTTGTTTGAATCAGTTTTTAAAGTTTACTTGGTACAATTTTAGCAATATGCAGTAACATCCTTTCTAGAGAGATATACCTACTATATATGTGACATGAGGACATGACCAAATGACAATGCACATATCATGTGACGTGATGTGATGATGGACTAGAGAAACTAAAACTTTGATTTTTAAATGAACAATGGTCAACAACTGATGATGATCATGATGGTGACAGAAAAAGTAGTTTTACTAGCTGCATACTCTGTTTACTTATGTATTTTTTACTCATTAGCCAGCAAAGCAAATCAGGAAAAAATACATTTTGGTTGACAATGATCCGTCATGAATGAACGAAGTGAAGACACGCAATATTATGTATGCATGCATCATAATATTTTAACTCGTTATTTGTTAGTTTTCTCTTGTGCATAGTAAATTCAACAAAGTTACTATGAACTCTTATTTAAAAAACAAACATACAAGAGGCTTTGCTAACAGTGTACCTCTCTACTTAAGTCACCATTCTGGTTTTAGGCTATTTAAACTTTGAAATCACTTTTATCATCATATCAGAATATTAAATTAGCCGCATTGAACGCAAAAATTTTGACTACGATTTTAGCAATAGTATCATGTTTGCTGATAAATACACTGATCAGTAGCAGTAGTACAAAGTTCATTTAGCAAATCATAGATCATAATCGTGTCACAGAATAGCAAAACTGCATACATTCCATAATCCCATATTGCCATTGCATATTAGAGTTTGACCAAAAACTATAACAATAGAGTAGACATGCTGGCCTGCTCTTTAAAAAATATTATTTAACAACGGACCTACTTGAAATGCTAACAATGATGGTGTATGTTAATGTGTTATCTGATCTCCACTGAAGTTAAAATTATGCTTTACTCTACAAAGTACTCATGCCTACGTGTAAAACGTAACCTAAACTACTCAGTTGATATTTCACCTTTACACAAACATTTGCACTTTCAGACTTGCCAACTGAACAAATCTATGAATGTAGGTAACAATTAGCAAACAGCGAGTAGGAGAGAGATACAGTAATAAGCAGCGTCTATACAGTCTACAAGTAATTATGACACTTTCGCAGTAAATTGATTTGATATTATAATACAACTGATCTATTATAACCAAAACCAAATCTTTTCATTCATTTGGAGGCATTCATTCAACTCTGTTGCTGTTGACCATTTGCCAACAATTAAAACTTTGTGATTGTGATGGTAGTTTGAGATTGAGAAAAAAAATCGTCGGAACAATTTCTTATCAGTACACAAAGTAGAACTGCTGCTTCTTTGCATGTGCATTTTGCAAAACTGTGCAACATTTTTTTTTGTACAAAGGTCACTTTTCGCAATGCAATACGAAAGTTAATTGTTGCACCAATGCCGAATGAATTTACGTGCAAAAGCTAAAAGTGCAAGTGGAATTGCATAAAATTACGTCTGACCTGACGATCCATACAATCAGTGCGACAAGCAATATTATACGATTGTCATCAAGGGTATAGTGTAATTCATTTGAAAAAAATCCGTTTTTATTGGAGACATCAAGGGACAAACTATACACGCTTCAGTTAATAATCGGTCGCTGCACCTTTTTTATTATTTAATTTTCATGCTGTCAACGTTAAATACAAATACACCTAGGTACTTAATTTCCATGATTTGTGCACATGACACTCTCTGTGATCTGTCGTTGTATAAGGAATCTACACCCGATCATTGCATAAAACTTAGACTTACATGATCGAAAAATGTTCCAATCCAAATAATACATAAATTTATAAAGGAAATTATTTAATTTTAGGTGATTGTACAAACACACGCAGAGTTCGACAACTCGATTCCATTGTTTACAAGGAAGAACGCTTGCTGTTTTCGTCGTAGCTGGTAGCGCTGGGTAATGTGTGGTGCAGTGTAATAAAGAGATGTCAATCAAATCAGACAAATTTAAAAATCAATCTCTGCAGAAGATATATACACGATACACGATGTATTATTAGAAGATCTCTTGTAAATTAGTGGCTCGTGAACAGTTAAGTAAAAGGGACACGAAACGTTCAAACTGTGTGGGTCTCAACAAGATCAGTTTGAAATAGCAGTATTTTATAAGAAGTTATTTTAAATCTTCTAAAATGAACAGTCTAGGAAAAAATTATCTTGGCGTAGTCGACTACATAGTTGTCGCAGCCACTCTCCTCTTTTCCCTTTTCATTGGAGTATTTTATGCAGTGAAAGGCCGTAAAACTGCCAACAATGAGGAATTGCTCACAGGCTCCCGGAACATGGGGGCCTTACCTGTTGCAGCTAGTATGCTTGTCAGTTACCTGAGTGCAATTACAATTTTGGGTTATCCAGCCGAAGTATATTCATATGGAAGCCAGGTTTTTCTGTTGAGTTTGATGGGACCAGTCACCACCGTTTTTGCAATTCTTCTTTTCTTGGAGGTCATGTACGATTTGAAGCTGACGAGTGCGTACAAATATTTAGAATTTCGATATGACAGTATTGCGGTGAGATGGATGGGATCATTGATTTTCATTATCCAGCTTCTGCTAATTAGTGGAATTGTCATGTATGCTCCTGCTATTGCATTGGAAACAATGATGGGGTTACCGTTGTGGATCAGCGTGATAGGGATTGCGATTTGTGGAACGATTTATACTAGTATCGTGAGCTCGGATAACCATTTATTTGCATAAATACATGCACCAGTTAATACACAATTGAACACTATTTTGTGCACAGGGTGGAATAAAAGCTGTCGTATGGACGGATGTATTTCAATTTGTCATGATTTTCGCTGGAATGTCTGCCATTGTCGCAAAAGGATTATCAAAAGCTGGTGGTTTGTCTAGTGCTTTTGAAATCGCTGGGAATTCGGGGCGATTAGAACTTTTTAAGTGAGTCGGTGCTCTATTTTTCTTTTTTTTTTACTTTTATTTATTGTTGATTTCATAATTGATTTATGCAGTTGGACTGTTGACCCTTTCATGCGTCACAACACCCTGAACCTTTTACTCGGAAATGGTTTCGCTGGTCTGTTCTTTGTAGTTCACCAGCCTGTCGTACAAAGATATAGCAGTTTGCCTACATTCCGAGATGCAGTAAAAAGTCTTTTATGGACTTACGTCTTTGGATTTTTTACTATTGGTCTAGTCATTCTTACAGGAATTGCGATATTCGCAGCGTATTCAGAATGTGATCCAGTAACCAGTGGACAGATTTCAAAGTCCGACCAAATTGTGCCATATTTTGTGATTCGGGAGCTGGCTTTTATTCCAGGTATGATGGGATTGTTTGCTGCGGTTGTGTTTAGTGCTGTACTCAGGTAAAAGCTTTGAGAAGAAATATCTAACTTGGGGACTCCATAATGGGGCAATTTGAGAGTTCATAGTTCACGACAAAGTTATTTTTATCTTTCAGTACAATTTCTTCTACCCTTAATTCCCTCGCTGCTGTCACATGGGAAGATTTCCTGGTGAAGACTCCATGCTTTCGGAACATGGGAGATTTCGGGCAGTCTTTTACATACAAATTTTTAAGTGAGATTTATAATGCATGTCAATGTGCCTATGTATGCAAGATGTAATGTAAAACTCATAAAAACAATCGATTTTGATAATCTTTCCAGCTATCATGTATGCCGTGATCATTGTTGTCCTTGCTTTTTACGCTGAGCACCTTGGGTCAATTTTCCAAGCAGCCATTACTGTTGTAACTACTGCTGTTAGTATTCAGGGATCTGTGTTTTTGATGGGAGTCTTTATGGCTTTCGTGAACAAAATCGTGCGTGCTTTTAGATTTAAACTGAATGATGAAAAATATTCCAAAACGCTTATTCACGATAGCAAACTGTTGTTTTTCTAGGGAGCCCTTGTTGGAATGATTACTGGCATTGTACTGATGGGATGCCTCAGCGTAAACTCATTTATTCTTCAGAAAAAGTTCAGTTTCCAGCCCACACTTAACTTCACAACGGAAGGGTGTTCAGCTGAAATTTGGGAAGAGTTTGGAAACTTTACAATGAAGAACTCAACTTTACTGCCGGCTTCTGATTTGTAAGTAAGCTAAATGTTGTTAAATTACCATTTTCTCTCTAGAAAATGCATGAAAACCTTAAAACTTTCTTTTAATTTAAAATAGAACTTTCCCAACAAAAATTGCTACAATATCCTACATTCTCTACCCACTCATTGGAGGTATAATCACAATCTCAACAGCCGTCCTAGTAAGTCTCTTAACTGGAGGAAGGAAACAGGCTCACCTTGTCAAGCCAGAATACTTACATCGTATCGTTCGTCCAAAGAAATTAGCGAAGATGATGGACGAAAATAGGAATAATGGAGAGAAATATAATATGGCTTTTAGCCCCGAGCCAGAGGCTGAAGGTCAAGCTGAATGTAGATTGTGAAAAAGCTGTAATGATTATGAAATATGCCATCTCATTTTTAAAATACAAACTTGATTAGCTCAAAAAACTGAATGGATATTTTCTGAAACTGTGAGTAAATTTTCTTAACGACAAATATTCCTATTTCTAATGATTCCTATCCCATTCTTACATATATTTTATACTTTACTGTTGTGTATATAACTTTTATTTAAGTTTACTTTTAATTACAAATAACATGGTAGAAGTAAATAAATGATAAAAATGCAATAATTTTGATTTGTTAAAAACTTTATTTTGTATTAAAAACTGTTTAGGCATTGTTGCTCATAAAATCTATTTTTTTATCTATTTAGGTAAATATAAAAAATCTTTTAGTTTTAATGTCTTCTCTGACAGGCTAAAAATTGTAAACTAAATTGTCTACAAAGCTAAAAATCTACTTGCATGTCGCATTTAATATATTTTCTACTAAAACGGAAGACAAATACCATTCGTAAGTCAGATAATTAAAAATCCCAGTCATCATCGGTCGATTTAACGTTGGTTCGTAGTCGAAATACTTTACAATTAGGTATTTTGGCCTTGAGGGCTGCTACTGCAGCAGAATTCATCTAAAACGAACAAACAACGTAAAATTCAATTAGTTTCATAATAAATTTATCACATTTTGAAGTTCATTTCTTTCTTCATTTTTTTATACCTGAGATGCGATTTTCAAGTTTTCCAAACTAGATGATTTCAAAAATCCACAATATGCAGAACAGTCATTCAGTTTTGTTGGGAGTACGCCTTCATTAAGCATTGTAAACTTGCGTAAATCTATATGAAACACAGATACAAAAAATTATTGTTTCCGAAATGCATGGAATTTTAAAAGTTAATCTTTTAGATTTTTAAAAAGCTGCATACATTTTAGATCAGTGATATTTGCATGCTCAGGTACATTGCTCTCTATCAGTTCCTGTACTGATTCTTTCTTCTCATTAAACTTCTTGACATCCTCATCAGACAAGCCCGTGATCCCATCATCTCCCAAATAGTTTCCAAGCACTTTCAACTTTCTCATGTTCTTCCAGTGCGAGCAAACTACTCTGAATTGATCATTATTTAGGGGCATTCGTAATTCCTCAATATTTGGAAAATATTCAGTCAAAAGTTTTGTTTCGTCTGCATCAATCACATAATCGAGTCTCAGTTTAGTACACTTTGTCATTTTCAAACCCTCCA
>JAQFXM010007352.1:0-11973 GCA_034693345.1 Entomobrya multifasciata | reverse complement strand
ATCAATTTTGGTACGCTGATTACGAATATAATTACCAAAATCCCGAATGGAGCCATTTGGAATTATGCGGAACGAGTGTATGTAACGCTTTTGTAATGGCGTTCTTTAACTGATAAATTTTGCTTTCAAAATGCCTATTTTCGATCGTTTCTCAAAATTCCAAATGGCTCCATTCGGGATTATGGTATTTATATTCGTAATCAGCGTATCACAATTGATATAATTCACTATTTTTCAAAGCTCTGGCCGATTTAGTGACCTGGTCATATCCTCGTAAGTAGGTCGACCGTGTTCCATTTGTGCAACAAAATGGAATGATGTCGGTAACTGGTAAGGATCAAAGGGTTAAGTAGGGTCATAAAAAGTCGAGGATGAAATCATTTACATGTATTTTTATAATATGTTTAGAATGCTGAAATAAAACTCATGCTAATTACATTTTTGTTGTGTGTTCATCAATGAAAATATTTCTTACGAACATCCTTTTAAGAGTTTCATAACAATTGCTCCAGGGATCAAATTAGCTAGTAATCGAATGCCAAGCGTTTTACTAATATGTTACACTAAAACAATCACGTGACTGTATATGTTAAGGTTCAAGCTCTGTGGAAATTTAAAAACTTTAGTAGCAAACAAATGTGTAGTTCAGCATAACTTTGATCTTTATCGTTTAGTTATCATTATTTTGGGTACCGATAACGATATCATATTGCATGGACCAACTAAAAAATATTGATACCAATAAGTTGAACGGAAAATGTCGTACTCATTTACACAGAACGATAACAATAATAAAAAATTCTGCTCAGTTTATCAAAAGACAATTGTATTGTTATTTTTAGCTGGGTATGGAAAATTCTTTAATTTGATTAACCTACAATATAATGCATGTTGTGTTTAAGTGACTTTGACATTTTTGGAACTAAATATGATCAAAAACTACATGCTGCCTTTTGATGCAATGCTGCTTTACAAAAAATATGAGCTCTTGAAAAAACAATAACGCTAATGGGATCGAAAAAGTTGCTCGTACCCAATACCGAGAATGACACCATTTTTTAGCCATCTCCAACACTGGTATTAGTGTATTGATTGGTTTGAAGTCATGTATTCATGTAGAGATATTTGCAAGGGGATTAAATTTCCAGTATCATCAGTACTGAGTGAAATGGTGTACACAAAACAAATAAATAGTATTGTAGGAACAATAGTTAGAATGCTTAGGGATCATAAAGGTAAATCGACATTAACGCTGTTAAGTTATAACCATTCCCTTTTACACTTTCTAAAATAAACTCATACTTATCATCATCATGAGGGAATGGGAGAACATGCATGTCACAATTATTTATACATTTTCATCGATCGGGATATAAATATCGTCTTAATCTACATTAGGATTTTTAACTTAAAATCAGCTTTACTTTGTTTCATTTGAAATGATTGAAGTAAATGAAATGAAATTTTTATATTCCGGAATTATCTAATTATTGACTAAAAGTTTATGTATTCAGAAAAAGATTACATGTAATTAAGTGTAGCTTACATTAGAACATCAAAGATTAACTGCTATATTAAAAATTAAAACTAGTTCTACCTTGTAGAACCGAACTTACTATTTATAATTTTACATAACCATTTTCAATGATTTCAATTCAGACATTCAATATATACAGCAATGAAATAAAACCTTCAAGGCATTTCTTTGGAGTGATTTTATTACTAATTTACATAACCAAAATATTGACCAGGTTATTCAAGGCAGCATCGAGCCACTCTAGAAACGTGCTTCTATTAACATTACAAAAAGGATGCGTTGTTTTTAGTGTAACAGGTAAAAATGATTTGGCTGCTTTATATATTGCTGAACGTCGAGTAGCAGTCCCTAGAAAGTTACCCTGGTATAATGTCCAAGCGTTTTCCATGGTATCAATAAAAAAACATTCAATATAGAACACAAAAATAATAACGCTTAAGGTTGTACCTAACATAAAAACCAAAGCGTATCCCGTCACAGACCCATCTGACAGAAGTAAACCCAACTTAATCAATCCAAAGCTGCTTATGACAAATATCTTTATAGTAGCGACCGAATGATAAGCAATTCGAAGTGTTGTTAAGGGAATATTACACTGTCCAGCAACTAGTTGTAGGGAACGGTACAGCCATACTAATGTCATGTCTGACTTTCTACCGAGATGTGCTGTTTCAAAGAAAATTTTTTCCTTGTTCCCAAATGCCAGAACCTTGAATTGTTGCTATTTCTAACCATTCTCCGCATTGTTGGTACACAACTGGTATCATCATAGCTATACATATCACAGGTCCAGTTAAGCAAAATACTGAGTATGTTTGTGCGGCTAGCCAGATCCATGTTATGGGTGACTTGGTTGTAAGTGGAACTTCAAATATAGTTTCCAGCTATCCACGAAGGGGATTCGATGGATGAAAGAGCAACCCAGCAAACAAGAATGGAAGAAGTAGTGGAATTCGACAGATTGCTATTGTCAAAATCTCCATCTTTCTGGTGTTTCTTCTGACGTCTGGAAAACGCCGTTTTAGTTCAATGTCTAAGCTCCACACTTGGTTCATTGTTTCTATCATTTCGTCACGGAACTCCACCGCGATTGAGCCTACTGTCAACAAGGTTGTTATAACTATCCAAGTCCCGATTCCCAGCAAAATCAGAACTTCATCGCCAGCGGTTTTATTTGGAATGTTGTGCGTGTCATTGGCTATATCTTCAGATATATCATTGGCTATGTTGATGTAGTAGTACAAATACACTCCAAAGGCAAGTTGAAACAATTGACCGACGTAATATTGGCTGCAAAATGTCCAGTATACGTACGTTTTTGTAGATACGAATTTAATTTTGTTCGAATCCCAGTAGTAGCCAACAGAAGTCGTAGAAATGACTAAAAGACGATTTAGCCTTAGTGCTATTTCGTTTTGCATACGTTTTGTCAGCATTGTGAAATTTGAAAATGTTCAATTTGTAAGACGATTTTGTTAAAGTATTATTTTTATTTGACCTCGCAAAACTTGGTTCGACGAAAAGTTCCTTTGATAGCAAAGCAACTACTAACGATGTAAAAAGAAATATGAGACCTTTGTCTTATTTTACTATATAAATTTAGTTTTTTGCCGATCAATAAATGTAGTCATAGTTCGCAAGTAGCATCGAGTTTTTATTGATTTAATTTGTGTTATATTAGCTTGCTAACTGACGCAAGCAATGAAATCGTATGAGAGAAAGTTAATGTGCTTTGGATCAAGTATGTCTGTCTGTAAATATGAAACAGTTTAAACTTTTGAAGTACATAAAAAGAATTTCCGTGCAAGGGAATTGGTCACAGCCTTTGAAGATAAATGCGTCAGCCCATAGTTATCACATTCAGTTTTGCAGATATATAATTAAATGAAAACACGTGTTCCCATCCATCGCATCTTAGCCATATTTTGCCTTGTTTAGTTTCATTTTAAAATTTTTACCTAATCGAGTTGTGTCATTAATCAATATTCTTATTTTAAATTTCTGTAACTCGTACAATAAGTATGTTTAAGGAAATATCGATCTTTGATAAGATATGCTTTAAATAGAGTTATATGATTTTTTCATGTCTTGAAGTGTGTATCCTTTTTAAAGAACGTGACTTTTTAAATAGGATTCATGCATGTGAATTTTGCATGTAAGCTATTTTTGAGCACGTGTTTTTATAACTCAAATTCAAGAGCCAAGAATTTTAATCAAGTTTTTAGTCATACTAAACTATTTTTTCATTAAAATGTGTCACTTCAGATTTCCAATTTAAATCAAATTGGGAGGTTATTATTACAAATACTGACATGGCTTAGCAACATATCATATATTTAACTTTGAATGCAATCGGAAGTTTAGTTTTTTGGGTTTTGCAATTCATGTACGTTTACATAAATCAAATACTTATGCATGATAAGAACATCATCTACTGCTGTTACAAATTGCGTGCTCCGAACAATTCATTAAGATTTTTTAAATCTTACGTGTATGCATCATTGTATTCGTAAATTCACCAAATATATCTTTAAAGTATCTCAGCAGATTTTTTAGTGAAATTGGGCCAAAATCAGTAAAGAAGCAGAGCACTCGGAAACAAATCTGTTGCTGGCCATGTCAAGTGATATCCACTCAGCCATAAGCCCTCACCTCGGCACGCAATAATAGAGCCGACTGCTTCTTAGTGTATCTTTGTCTTAGAACAATATATGGAGACGATTTTGTTTAGTAGAACTTTTTTATTGTAGAACTTAAAATAAACGACCGCGACATTGCTGACTTTTTTAGTCGAAATTTTAATAGTCGAACCTGCATTTTGTTGAACTTTTTTAGTCGACCAAAACCATATTTGCAAGTTACAGTTACATATTCTCATCGCTAAAATATTAATAAACACGTTATCCGCGTTGCTTTAAATTTTGAAGTTCCCTAAATTTAATTTAATTTAATTTATTTATTGTCACATAGATTCCTTACATTGTTATAAGAAGGTAAATTAATCTATAGACACTTATGGTCACATACATGATAGGTTAAAGAATACATTTAAGCACATTGCATACATAACACAGGAAAAATAGCACATATTAAATATTAATATTCAATTGTAGTATAGTAGTACATTATCATCAGTCATATTTTAAAGTTTCAAAACTTAAAGGCGTGTACCAATAAAACCTTCGCATAAGCATATGTAATATGTACCATATCTTGCATAAAATGCTCTAGTGGCTTCAAAAAGTTACTTCGTTATATTTTCACAGCTGATTCAAATCCATTAGGGATACTGTACATAATTTTATGGGGGGCTCATATTGCACTCATAACTTATACCCCTCATATAATATGAGCTGTATATTTATTCTGGCTTCTGATTGGTTGAGCTGGTTTACGCAAGCCTCATAATTTTATAATACTCTGGGGCATGTTTGTTTACAATTGTCCGTGGCTTGGTTGGCATGCACTCCAACACTTTTTTGTAAACTTTATTGCCATTTCTTGAATTTTGAAATTTTTCAATTTTTTGAGTTAATGAAAATTTACAACAGCTGATTTTACGCTACTCAGTTTATTCGAAGTCGTTCCGCAAATATTTTAATGCAATTGTGCTGTTACGCAATATACGGTTTCACAGGTTTTGTGGAGAATAGCTATTGCAGCCTCCACATCAGATGCGAAGCTTACAGTTCAGAAACACCCAGCTTTAGACGAATTCAAATTTACGAAAATTATATAAATATTACACCTGTACGATTAGAAACCAGAACAAACTTTATAAATCTAACTTTTCATGCAATTCTCGCGTTTAAATGCTCATATAAATTATGAACATTATAACATCAGGTAAATTGATGATTTTATTGAGTTATGCGTTATTCCAATGAAGAAGAAACAATGAAATAGAATTCAACTAATTCCGACTAAATTCGATAATGTTGGTTCTTCATAAAACAATGTCGACTAAATCCATTTATTCTAAAATAGTCCTTCTATTTGAATTTCGTCACTTGAATTTCGACAATAATTTTTTGGTCGACTAACTAAATTCTACAAGTAAAAATCTTCTAACAAAGCTATGCACTTACGCCAAATCGACTCTATTATACCGACCTGTCACCTCATTCAAATTAGAAGTACAGATCATGTGTACTATTTTGATTGCATGCATAGGAACTTATATTGATATTTCGATTTATATAAGAAGTACTTTTTCGATACTTCAGATTCTCCTGAAAACTGTCAATTTTTATAGTTTAATTGAAACTCCAAAGATCTACAGAGAAGTCTAGAATCGGAAGCTCGTAAGCATTCACCAAAAAATTCACTAAAACTTCACTCAGAGATATTGTCATTTTTTGTAAATGCAAGAGTTTTGGGCAAACTCTTTTTTAACATTTTCAAATTGAATACCAAACTTTCAGTTCTCTTCAAACACGAATCGTAGACATTTAAAAAAATTATCGCGATGTATTGCTTAATTATGGCTTAATATGGTTACTTGTTAGGACATTTTGACGTTTGTGAAGAACAAATAATTGTAAACCAGATGATAAAGCGATTTATTGGTTTTCAGGCTCAGGCATTATCAACCAAATCTGTATAGGTATTTGGAAATCTAGAGCAGCAAAGTTGGACAAACGGTTACCTGCCTCGATAGCTTTCTATTTTATAACAGTTGTAACAGGTTAAATTCCTGCGGTATTAGTGAATGAAGTGTTAGGGCAACTAACTGGATGCAGCAACTTCCAGTGGCACTGAGCTTACGGCAGTATAATTTAACCAATGCTTCAAAGATTCCGAGCACAATATTCACTTCAGTTCAATATGAGCTTTTCAATATGTAGAATCGGATTTTTGAAATGATAGTAATTATACAGATTACGCAAAGGTTTCTTAGGCTAAAATAGCTGTAACGACCTGTCCCAAAATACATACATGCATAAGGAAAGCTATGTAACCTTTCAAAAGAACCAAATGTACGTTTCAGAATATAGTGATCTTCCAGAAAGACCATGTGCAGTACCAAATGCACGTTCCAAGGGAATTGAATGCACGTTCCAAGGGAATTGAATGCACGTTTCAAGGGAATTGAATGCACGTTCCAAGGGAACCGAAAGCACGTTCCAAGGGAACCGAAAGCACGTCCCAAGGGAACCGAATGCACGCTCCAAGTAAACTAAATTCGTTGTATTCGCATGAGCCGCAGCAGCGTGTCCAACATGCACACGATTCAAGCACGTATTATTGCACGGATTTCCAAATAAAATAGCTTTGCTATGAAACCTTATGAATTGTAATTTTAATTCTTTCAGCTGCATGTTGATCAAAGTGTACGTTTGCTTCTTAACCAAATCAGCAACCACACTTGACACATTTTATTTATCAGATAGCGCGTTTTGTGTAAGTGGTCCCCTTCAAATTCTTTTTTTCGTTTTCAGTCCACGATATGCAAACATTTTCAGCGTTTGATGTTTACAGTCATCGTACAATAAACAATGTGCAGCTTTACGTAGTAAAATTGAAATATATAATATAAACTGCAAATTTTTAAACCAGCGGTTGGATTTCTTCTTTTATAAAAGATTCTTGTCATGGCATATTCTATTTTTATACTTTGGTGAGACTTCAATTATTCATATATACCAATTTATTTGCTGACTTTTGCTGGATGGGTTTTTTGTTGAAATTAAATGAGGCAACAAAAGAACTTCATGCATCCCAAAATTTCAAAACAGAATGCTTCTCTTAATGTTATATCTGAACTTATTTTATGTCTCCTGTTGATTGACAAATGCATGCCCAAAAAATTAATAAATACATGGATCCACGATTGCACAGATATCTTCATTTTCGTTGTGAAATTTGAAAAACTTACATCCAACTTCATCTCATTCTAAATCTAGACCACGACTAAGTTTCAAAGCATTTTCCTTATTCGGTATAGCCACTACAAAATATAGCCTTGTTTAAATATAATAAAAGTCCAACGAAATTAAAGATTTTGTTCGAAAATGAAAATCCAGAAAGAGTTGTGCTGAATATAAAGGAGAATAGTTAAAGCTTTAACTCTACTGTTAAAAATAAAGTGTTTTATTTATTTATTTCAATTTAATTTTGTTCGTCGTGAAAATAGTTTACCATATGTAGACGAAAAGCCTGCAGTTTTTGTTTTAAAAAATGTCTTCAAATATCGTTATTTGTTCGCATAGAAAACTTTTTCTTTGTAAGTATGATAATTAAAATAAAATGAATGATTTGTGGAACTTACATGGGATGATACGTACGGTTATTAGCATTGCGTACAATTTATCAAAATAAGGGAAAAAATACGACTCACTCCACATTTTGGATCGTTTTAATCAAAATTAGACTTTTTCGGCATTTGTTTGTTCGACATGTTGATGACGAATGAATATACATGCCGGAATATGAGATTCAATCCAACTCACACTCAACTTACTATCATCTTGATTCCGAAAAAATTGTTGAACTACAGATACGAACACGAGTTGGGAATTTCTGCGTGGTTAGATAGCCAGATAAACAATCACAAACTTTGAGGCATTGTATTCATACACTGAAAGTTATTTCCACAGGGAAATATTTACCCGGGGAAATTAAAAGGGAAGGATATTTCGAAAAATAATGGCTGTAAAGCAGTTTCGCAATTTCATATGCATGGATTTGTTTGTTTTGGCATGATATTTGGTCAATTTACATTGCAGCTTCTTGTGAGCTGCGAAATCGGAATAGGTTCAGGGGGCCGCAAAAACATTATTAATCCCTTCAAGTAAACTGATGTGACATTTTAACATGCTTCTAATGTTTTTTCAGATGCACATTTTTGGAAGCGAGATTAAATATTATACCGAATTTCGAAATGACTTAAAATGCGAAGTGAGTCCCCTGAACTTACCTAATATCTTACTCAAATTAGAAGGTGAAAGTAAATGATTTTCAAGTGTTTTCTAATTGTTCAGCTACCTCAAACACTATATCCTCAGTTATGTTTCTCATACAATTACAACTTTATTCATTTGTTTTTTTCACTTGTTATTAATTACATTGTCTCAAGTCGACAACCACATCGGAAGTATAATCTGTATAAATACAGTATTAAGTGCCAGCATACAAAAGGTTATTCATATTACTAGTTCAACAAAATATCACTCAGGTTGTAAAAGCATAAAACAAAGCTCTAAAAACCAAGTAAAGTAAGTGAAATCAATATTTATTTTTTCAATATTTTTTTGTTTTTATGTGTAATTAGTCATGCTAAATCCCAGGTTGAAGTAAATATGAAAGGATTTCTAAAATGACATAGAATTGCTTTTCCCTCGGAATGGATAAAAACTTCCTGCAGATTGTTTAGTCCTACAGTCCTTCCTGCAGATTGTTTAGTCCTACAGTCCTTCCTGCAGATTGTTTAGTCCTACAGTCCGTCCTGCAGAATGTTTAATATGTAGTACAATATCTGGAATTTAATTTAAGGTATGTATATATTCAAATGGCTTAACAACACGTCGGATACTTATATTTGAGTGTATCTCAAATAATCACAAATTAAAATATATAGTAAAAATGAAACAGACAAAACACTGCAATGTGGTTTCGATCATTCAAAAAATACTGGGGAAATATTACTGGGAAATTACACAGAAAAGTTTTATAAAACATTAATTAATGACATTTTCTATATATTTTCATTACATGTCTAAAATTTGGAGCCGGCTAGTTAGAAGAAAATAATTAGTTTTTCGTGAAAATAGTTTGACTCGTTTGACAGAACAAACCATTTCATGACATTTTATGCTAAAACCGGAGGTCAATATGTGTGTTCACTTTGTTGTACTTTTTGGGAGGATTTAGATGTAAATGTACAATCGTATATACTGATAACAGTGCTTGCAAAAATACAAACGAATAGGGGTTAAAGTTTGGATTGTCATGTGCTCCAAAAGTTATGTTATGTAATATTATTGATTTGAAAAGAATTTTTGTCGCGCTTTGATTATGTACGCGTAACAACATTTCTTGACCAGTCCTTAAAGATACCTAGTATATGTCTGAATGCTCTTTCTAATACCCAATATGAATTCAAAAATTGACCATTAACACCCCCTGTAATTAGGCATTAATCGAGTTTGGCGTGAAACATGAAATCAGTTTTCACTGCAAAAGAAATAAGATGCTTCCTGCGTGACCGGAGGTAGGCTACTAAACGATATGCAAAAAAAAGAATATCTCTTTGTTGCAGTGAGCGAAAAGCTTTTCCCTTTTAAAATATAATTGGCTTATTATGCATCCACTAGTCCAGATTTTTATTTTAAATATAACTTTCCAAATTATGCATACATAACTGGAAAAAAATTGGTTTTTGCTTAATTTCTTCAGTGAAATTTGAAGCAAAGTGTTTTAAAATATGCCTTTTCGATTGAGCAGAAAATACTTATTCTTTTCATGAAGAGATCATAAAAATCGATCAATTACATTTTTCGCAATTAATTTTTAAAGCATTTTAATTTTGAAATTCAGCATAAAAAATTGCTAACGGTAGAATTTTTTTGATTTTTTCACAATAATTGTAGAAAATGTGGTACTTTAAAGATGTGATCTCAAAAGTTCCCCCTTCTGAAAATCTAAGTGAATAAAACAGAAAAAACCTCAATTTTGGCACTAAAAACGCGGTTTTTCAAATCTTTCTGTACGAATTTTCAAAAAGGGGGATGTACAATGATCTTAAATTTGGTCGATAACTCAAGCTTAAGTAGCAGGAATAATTAATTAAATCAGTGCAATATCTTACTAGTTATTTAGCTTCAAAGTTCAAGTTGTGTATCTGGATTTAACATGCAATTCGCATTTAGATGAAATCGAGTAGATAATTTATGAAATGACTTTAGCATGAAAACTATGGACCCGAATCACTTCTAGTTTGTTGCGTTAGATAAAGGGAAAAATTTCTTCTCTTGCCATAATTCAATTTCTTCAAGTAACAGAGAAATAATGAAAAAACAGAGGAAAAGGGCTGGCAATGAGGGGGTACTGGACTTGGCATTCAAAATACATAGACATTTTAGTGCTTGTCATTTCGGGTGCCTGTTCCATTTTTAGAATCCCATCGTGGCTTCAACATTTTAAAAGCTTTACAAATGAAAAGGTATACATTTAAGAAAATGATTTACATTTCCAAACGGAAATTTTTGACGTGCACAGAAAGTACATGATGTAATTAGCAAATATCAAGGCTCTATCAAACTATCATGAAGAAATCCAACTGTTATGATACATTACATTGATTTTTTTCAGCAACAGTGATTTCGTTTTGACGCTTAGTATGAATACTTATTAAATATCCATTTGAGTACTTTAAAACTCTAGTAATAAACTTCAAATTATCATATAGTTTAATGTGCCAGCTCATGAAAAACTCTATTGCACGCAAACAATGTTAATTTTGTATATTGCAAGGAACTGCAAAATGGTATGTTTGAAATTATATACAAATATGGGACCTACTAAAAGGCACTTCCTAACGTTTCCACTTCCCACTTCCCACTTCCCACTTCCACTTCCACTTCCAACTTCCCACTTCCCACTTCCACTTCCCACTTCCACTTCCCACTTCCCACTTCCACTTCCACTTCCACTTCCACTTCCCACTTCCCACTTCCCACTTCCCACTTCCACTTCCACTTCCCACTTCCACTTCCACTTCCCACTTCCCACTTCCCACTTCCCACTTCCACTTCCCACTTCCACTTCCCACTTCCACTTCCCACTTCCACTTCCACTTCCCACTTCCCACTTCCCACTTCCCACTTCCACTTCCCAACCCAAACCCAAAATCCACTTCCAAACCCAAAACCCACTTCCACACCCAAAATCCACTTCCAAACCCAAAACCCACTTCCACTTCCCACTTCCCACTTCCCACTTCCACTTCCACTTCCCACTTCCCACTTCCACTTCCCACTTCCCACTTCTCACTTCCCACTTCCCACTTCTACTTCCCACTTCCACTTCCCACTTCCACTTCCACTTCCCACTTCCCACTTCCACTTCCCACTTCCACTTCCCACTTCCCACTTCCCACTTCCACTTCCCACTTCCCACTTCCACTTCCCACTTCCCAGTTCCACTTCCCACTTCCCACTTCCCACTTCCACTCACCCACTTCCCACTTCCACTTCCCACTTCCAATTCCCATTTCCCAACCCAAACCCAAAATCCACTTCCAAACCCAAAACCCATTTCCACACCCAAAATCCACTTCCAAACCCAAATTCCACTTCCAAACCCAAAATCCACTTCCAAACCCAAAATCCACTTCCAAACATAAAATCCACTTCCAACCCCAAAATCCACTTCCAAACCCAAAACCCACTTCCACACCCAAAATCCACTTCCAAACCCAAAATCCACTTCCAAAC
>JAQFXM010007351.1:0-11973 GCA_034693345.1 Entomobrya multifasciata | reverse complement strand
TTTTTACTTTTAACATTTAAAAATCAGTAAAAAATACTTCGAGCACTACTTTATTTACTTTACTTAAGTACTAGTTTTATATGATGTGTCGTATCAAATTAACGCAATGTGATGCCGGAGAGTTAACTGAATTAATAAGTATAAGGAAAGTGGAAGAGGAAAGCGACACCGAAAGCAAATCTTCCGATGATGACCAAATCAAAGGATTTCCTGCTCCTCGTCCTCAAAATGCACTTTCTCCACAAAATGGATCAACCAGAGGGAAGAAAAAGGGTCTCCCAGCTCCCACCGGTCGTAGTACAATTTGCCGAAAGACCTTCAGCTCCAAATATTATATGAAGGCTCACATGCTGAGCCATACTGGAGAGAAGCGGTTCAGTTGCGACAATTGTGGAGCATCAGTTTGGAATCAGGGCGTATTCTTAATGCACAAAGAAGAAGATGACCGAAATAAATGGAATTTGTCCCTGTAAGAATTAAACGTCAGGAGGATGGAGGCCCAAGGGAGCGTGGACGTGTGAAATTTGTGGGAAAAGAATTGAACGACCAAACTATCACATGGACCACATGAGATGGCACCGGGGTGAAAAGCCGTTCAAGTGTGGAGACTGTGGGAAACATTCCCCGGAAGTACTCACTTGTCGAAGCACAGAAGAGTCCACACTGGCGTTATGCAACACAATTTCGTATTTTGTGACAAGGGATATCATGTAAAAACTAATTACTGGAGTCACCTCAGAGTTCACACGGAGGAGAAACCATTTTTCTGCTAGGTGAAGGGAACGGATGATCCCTCTATAGGTACCATCCCTCTATCAGGGTACGGATGATGGTACATTTAAAAAAGAATTGAGCTAGATTTTGTCAATTAAATTTTATGATACATTGGCTTCTGTAAGTTGGGAGTGTCATTTTATCGATTGAAATAATGCTTATTTGGAGTAAAAAATTGAAAAGAGGTTGTACATTATCGGGTTGAATATTTATTTTTTGTTGATGTTCAAGCTACGCATCTGCCTAAAAGAGGCTCCATATCCGTCCTCCTTGTAAACATAATGCTTTTCCTCCATATGAACTCTGAGGTGACTCTGGTAACTTGCTTTACGGTAAAATTTCTTGTCACAAAAAAAAACAGCTATGCAGACTTTCTTGGTGAATCCTTTTGTGCTAAAACAACTGACTACTTCCAGCAAATGATTTTTCACAGTCCCTACACTTGAACGGCTTCTCACCCCAGTGGAGTCTCATGTGGGTCAAGTAAGAAGTTGCTTGTTTCATTCTTTTTCTACAAATATTACAGGTCCATGAACCCTTGGGTCTCCACTTAATCCTCCAGACCATTTCTTAGTACCGGCACATATTTCATTTCTTTCAGTCATCTTCTTCTTGTGCAGTTTGAATGTGCGAGGATTCCAAAAAGTAATTTACCCTTTTTGAATTTGTACCGCTCTTTTCCGGTGTGGCGTCGCATGTGATCTTTCAAATTATATTTCGGCCTGAACATCTTCTTGCATTCGTTACGGTAAGGAGGGGAGCGGGACCCTGCCACTTTTTGCCCTCGTTTATTCTTGGTCGTTTCTGTTGATGCATTTTTAGAAGCTTGTTTGAGTGGAGGCGGAGAAAGTACTTTGATTTCGTTGAAGGAGATATTTCCTTCTGTGTCACTGCCATCCTCCACTTTTCTAACCGCCCTTGAAACAGAAAAGATGCCAGTGGAGGCTGTATCGCATCTTCCAAGTTCAGCGGGGTAATTTGAAGCAAATGGACTGATTGATTTGCTTCTTTGATGCTCGAAAATTATATAACAGCTGTTCGTCCGGATGCTCTTGTTGGACAGGTGGAGGAGGAGGTGGTCCGGAAGTGGAGGCTACCACCACTACTGCATCTTGAACTCCATCAGCAGCCGTTGATGCACCACCGCTAAAAGAACGAGCAGCTTTTGCGGTACCTCCTGCAGTAGAAGACTGAGGTTCCATCATTTCACGGCAGTGATAAAAATCCTACCTGAAAAAGTTTGAAAGACAACTAATAATTAGTTAACAAATTAAAATACATTTTATTGCATTGGTGTCCCCTAGCTTGAACGTGCCCACTTGCTTATATTTTGATTTTAAGTATGTTCAAAGTGCTGACCCAACGCTTGCAGATGTGATAAAATACTAAAATTAAAGCTTACTTTAAAACTTGATGGTATTTTGAATTTATCGTTTGCTGATTAACTAATCAACTTCAGTATAGAGGCACAGGGGTTTTTGAGTTGAAATGAAAGCAAGATAAATTACTCGTTTGAAAACTTGAATAAATCCCAATAAAAAACTACAAATTACCAAATTGGTAAGCAGTTTGGTTCAAACCTTTTATGAATTACATTTCTTATTGGATAATTATTTTAAATGCTCAAAGTTTTTTTTCCTAATTTTTGGGTGTTTCTCGTAGGATTCTTTTTTAGATAAAACACCAGTGTAAGTATTTCTGCTGTTTTTTACACACTTTCAATTTTCAATGCATGCTGACGCCGCAAAAACAGTACCCACATAATCAATCCAACTAACTATTAAGTGGAAATTTAACCTAAATATTCTCAATTCACAAATAAATAAATAATTTTTTAGCCATGCAATGTGAACGGCCCCTTCTTTGCTTTCTTTGTCAACTTGTCACGTACCCAACACATGCATCTCCCCAGTTCCCACACGCACACATGTCTTCCTTTTTCTTGCAGAGATTTAATATACTTTCCATGTATTCAAGGTTAGGTGTGCATCCCACACACATCACAAGCACAACTGACAACCTAACATGTGTTTTAGTTGGCCTCCCTCCACTCTCCAAAAAGTAAACAACAACTTGTTGCCAAGTAAACCAGTTAATAATTTTTCCTCGGCGAACCCCTTTATAATTAAAACGAAATAGTTAATTACAATTCTCCATTAAATATTTTTAACTACACTCCATCAATTAAAAGTGAAGCCAATAATTTTTTAAAAGTTTAAAAAATCCCCCTAGCAGTACTTTTAAAAATGCCTCCTCTACAAAAAAAGAAAAGTAAGTGTTTAACTACTCATTTAACCATTTAAAGTTTAAAATAAACAAGACAATTTATGAACTATCATTTTAATTACTTTATTTTTACAGAGCTCCAAACCACCTTCCAAAATGCCACCTCTTCCCAAAACCTCCGCAGCTCCCTTTTTCTCTCCCAACAAACTGACCTCAAAGGTCACCTCACTGACACTCTTTTAATCTGCCCAGAAGGAAAAATACGCGCCCACGCGTTCATCCTCCAATCAGCTTCTCCAGTTTTCCAAAATTGCTTGACTTCACAGGTAAATCACCCCACCACCACCACCACCATTTAAAAAGTAAAAATTAATTAACTCCTACATTATTTACAAATTTTTAAATTTACATTTCAGGGTGAAGATTACTACTACACCAGAGAAATCCTCCTACCGGATTTCCCCCTTCAAGAAATCGAGCAAGTAATGAACCTCCTCTACAAAGGCTTTGTCCATCTTCCCGACAACATTTCCATGTCCAAATTTAAGCAGACCTTGGAATTCTTCCAAATATCTGGAGTGGACCTCTCCGTCAACACCACCACCAAAACAGCTGATTGTGATGGGCCCTTAAAACTGGGGGGATCCTTAAGAGTCAACCTATCATGTAAAAGTGAGGCTCCGCGTCTTAATTCCTCCATTATGATCCTGGACACAGATGAAGACAACTGTGCCCCTCCTCCGGATACTCCACCACCCAAACTGGAACCCCAAATATTCGCCTCCCCACAGCAGTATCCCCAAGGAACCCGTCAAGGTCCTTCCTTAAAAAGGGGTGGCTCAGCATCAAACTTTCGTCGACCTTCAAAGATGCCCCGTTTAATGTTCAACTTGCCAACAGTGACCACCAAACCGGAAGTTGCCACAGATTTAGCTACACCAACTCCATCTAGTGAAGGTGCACCAAAACCAGTAGTAGATGGAGGTGGTGGAGGCGACCTTTCAAAAAAAGTGGAACCTGTGGGGCTCTGCTCGGAAGATGAGGATGGCGACTGGGAGGTTCCAAATTACAAGAATGCTAAATGGTTACGCAGGGAATCGCGCAGATGTCAAAGTTGTGATGAAGATTTTGAGACAATTGCGGAGGCGCAGACTTGTGCAAAAAGTCATGACAAGCCCTTGAGATGTTACCTATGTTTCAAGGTTTTCTCCCTGACGGAAAAGTTGTTTAGCCATTACAAGCGGAGGCACAAGCCGGCGCTTGGACGGGAGGATAATTTAATTTGTCCTTTTTGTGATAATGCGGTGCCGAATAAGAATGTTAGTGTGCATGTAATTAGTGTGCATTTGAGTAACGGGGTGGTAAAGAGTGGGGGAGCGGGAGGAGTTGGAGTTGGGAGGGTGGGGAGACAGCCAACAATTACTAGTGTACCACAGGCACAGGGTCAAAGGTCAAGGGAGGTTGGTTTTGTGAAGGAGATTGAGAAGCCAAGAGAGAAGAAGAAGGGGGCTCAGGTGAAATTGCCGAACATGATGGCAAAGTGGAGGAGAAACAGAGTTGGTGCTGGGGAGGAAGTGGGCGAGGGGATGTTAAAGGTGCCGGATTTGAATTTGAAGATTGAAATGGAGCTTGGCACGGGGAGGAAAGAGATTTGGCTGAGGAAGGAAAGGGACCAGCAGGACAGCAATTTTAATGAGAATAAGTAATAATGTGAAATAAATGTGTTGTATGATTTCTTGTTTTATGAGTTTAAATGTTAAACTTTGACGATTTACGAAGATTTAATAAAATTATTGATTTAAAATAAGCAGTTAACTGTAGATTCGACTGTTTTTTACTTCAATGAAAAAATAATGGTAACAATTATAAAATGTAATCATTAAAATATTGCTATGGTGATGACGTATCAAATTCTTTGGCTTGAGGAATTCGATGATAGTTGAGTTCATGCTGTTTTAGTGGTCCGGCCTGAGTAAAACCTGCCATTAAATAAAATGAAATACATGAATTGATTAAATCACTTATTCTTATAATCAAAGAAGAAATGTTTCCTTAAAAAATATTTATAATCCAATTCTATCTTGATCACAATTTTTACACCGATATGGTCGTTCTCCCGTATGTATTCTCAGATGCCGGATTAAATACTATAAAATAAAATAACACACAAAAAATAATGATTACCACAATTCAATTTGCGTGTATTAAATTATCTACCAATTATTTACATTTTACTGAAACACCTTATTAAACAAAAACGCCCTATCGCAATACCCACACATCCACTTCTTCTCCCCACCATACGTCTTGACATGAGTGTTCAGGATCTGCTGCGTTTTAAATCCAGAGCCGCACTCCTCACAAATAAATTTCCTTTCCTCCGCATGGCTTTGCATTGTGTCACCCAAGTTGCGTCCGACTTCCACAGTGACCCGAAATGAACCCGGTACCCTTTTGTATTATTCGATAAGCTCCAAAGAGCCTTGGTCAGTGTATCCTTGATCACACAAGTCACATTGATATCTGGGAGCATCATGCTTGCTTATCATGTGTCGAGACAGATAGGACTTCACAGAAAACGCCTCGGGGCACTGGTCTCATTGGAATGTCTTGTTTCCTGTGTGTACTCGAAGATGCACTGTGAAGACAAAAAATCAGAAAATATTATTTTAAAATTTTATCCCCAAATCTTTTAAAACTCCAAAACTAACGCCAATAAATTTTTTACCGCCAAGCTATTCAAATTAAAACAATTACTCCCACATTATTTAAAATTAAAAAAACAATCTTTTTTGTCTTACTTTGCAAAGCCGCATTACAACTAAGCCCCTTCCCACAAACTTTAACCTTCCACGTCACCGTATGAACTCTTTTATGAATAGTTAACGTATCCTTATCGAAATAGGCATTTGTACATACATCATTTCCACAAAGAAATTTATTGATGACCTGATGCATATCAAATAAGTGCTTCATTTTAAGTCATCCAGGAAGGCTTCTGTTGACGAACACAAGAAGGAACACATTTGGCAGGAAAATATTTCCTCAATTTTGTCAAGATTCGTTTTTAAGTGGGCTTCCAAGGTTATTGGGCTAACCATTAGATAGGTGGTGGGTTGGTCTTGTGAATGGACAGAGATCACAGGCGAGAAGGGTTCGGGGCCGGTGATTAGTTTTATGGGAGTGTGGCTTGACACGGAATGCAGCTAATCGTTTCACTCTCACTTTTTTCCGGGGAACGATGGATGCGGTTTTTTGATGTAGGATGATTTCCTTTTTGGGAGACAGGGGTCCTTTTCATGGCGACCTTGTTTTCTTCTTTTGGAGCTGACTGGCTTTGATGATGATGGTGGATTATCCAGAAAGTAATTATCATCTTCTCTAGGAAAATCGATAAGGTCAGATGGGTCAGTTTTCAAGACTAAATGTGTGGATGGTTTTGGTTTAATGATGGGTGGTGGGGACGGTGGAGGGGATACAGTTGATTTGGGTGAGTATTTGAATAGGTAAACTAGTGGAATTTTTATCAACTGCTTATCTGAAAATTAAATATATCGGCAGTTTAAAAATAAATATTTTAATTGGAAGATGAATTCTAATGGTCACTTTTAATTAAGGTTTACCTTTTTCAATGATCCCATCATGGAAGGCGTACAAAGTGTCCAGAAATTTGCGCTGTTGACGTCGTTGCCTTTCCTCATCCTCTTTGAAGGTCCCTTCCCTACGTCTCCCATTTTTATACCATGTTCTCCATTTTTATTTAACCACTCTTCAAATTTTTTTTTCGGCTTTCACGACCTTATCACTATTTATCAATTGTTCCATAGTTACTTAATTAACAGTTAAAACTGAAACTTTAATCTCTCAAAGTTGCCGACACCAAAATGATATTGATTTTGCATGACGCAACCACTTGTGCAGTTCACAATACGTCAAGTAAAGTAAAAACACAGAGCAGCCCATCTGATATCTCATGCACATGCACATGCATGCCTTGCCTTAATGCTAATCAAATGCACTCAACATGGGGCCGTCCACATATTTAAACCAAATTTTTAAAACAGTAACTTAATTGAATCATCAATTAATCTCTTTCAGAATAGTCAAAAATTGACACAAATTATTTCATAAAAAAATGAATACCTTATTGATCGCCGTATGGTGTTAATGCTTCCATAAAAAAACCTTTGTTTACAAACTGGGATTTCGGAGCTGATACAACGTGAAGTCAGTCAAGCTTGTTGTGTTGCTGATCCAGCTGGTTAATTTAAATTGCGTTGCTTTTAAATTTTGAGTTTATTTGAAAGTAGTTTAATCAGTAATTTTGGCTCAATTTAATGATGAGGTAAAAAACAGTTGAAAGATGTGGAAAACGTGCTTGTCAGTATTCACGACTGTGGGAATCTGGAGGAGGTGGATTATGAGTAGACCAGCAGTACAGTAAGTTTAATTGTGCAATTAACGTCAATCAATTAATAAATTACCATAATTATAATGTAGTGGTTCGAGATAATTAAATGAACTAATGTGTTTTTTATCAATTTGTTTTGTGGATGTGGATGACCTCTGCGGAGAAATCCAGATACAATATGCCGTTAATTCTTTAGTCTGGAGTGAGTTAAATTACTAATAGACATTTTATCACCAGAACTATTTTGTCCTTTTTAATTAAGGCGTGGTAAAGATTACTAATTAAGTTAAGTATGTTTAATTTGTAATTTACAGTGTATCTAAGAAGCATGGATGAGGATCCTCAAACCCATAAAGTGAAGAATGAGCTGGATAGAATTAAAAGTCAAATGCAGCGTCTTCAATAAGTTAATGATAAGGCGAAAAGGCCCATGGTAGATACAATGGCAGCTAGTCGGATGATAAGACATGGAATTAATGAGTACATAAATTATAGGACAAGGATATCTGGAGATGTTGGGAGGAGGTGGCGGTGGATCGTTTTAATAAAAGCATAACTAACTTATCGAAATAAAAATAAAACATAATTTTATGTATTTACTATTTAAGCACTTGTAAAAAACTCACATTTTTAGTAATTTTAATTTTCAATACAACAATGTAAAGAATTTGACCAATTAAGCTTTTTTTACACCGTGTGTACTTTTATAGTTATTACTAAATTAAGTTTGCATAACTAACTGTATTGTCATTTAAAGGAAAGTGATAAAACATTTGGAGTTTAACTATGTATTTTCAAGTTAATTGATGATTAAAAATGATTGTTCAATTATTAATTAAAATCCCAAGTATATATATTATCCAAACATAAAATTTACACAACCAATGCCTTTACAAAAAACATCCAATTCAAAATATTTAAATGTTGATACTCAATGTGATACTTAAGGTTATCCAATTTATGGTATCCCTTTCCAGAGTAGTCACAACGCTCACTGAATCTGTTAGACCGCGGAACAGTTGGAGGTCCGTGATCCCCTCTCCAATGGCGTCCAAGGTAGCGAGAGCAACAGCGCTGGACGGATCCCAATCCTAAATCCATGTCTCGAGGATTTACCTCAACAACAATCAGGTCATCTGGGTCAATCATGACTATGTCCCGATCATCTTCTACTACCTCCACCGCACCCTAAACCCTTAGTGCCAAATGCTTAGTTGTATAATTAATTGGCCAATTAGTTTGACTATTAATAGTGCATACTCACCTGTTTCTTTTGGGTACAGCCTTCCAGGGAAACTTTGGATGGGGGGGCGGAAGCTCCTTGGGAACCGGAAGTGAACAGTGGTGCGGATCTTGCGGACCCTGTTCTTCTCATTGTCACCTAAATTAACAAACCTGCAACCTATTCAGCATTCTTGATAGCCATTCGACGGCGGATCTCCTTGACCTTTTTCCTAGTCTCCCTTGGCGTCTCAACTTACTTGACCTTTCCGAACTCCCACAATCTTCTTCACTCCCCCACTTCGAGGAGGAGGACTCGTTGCAACACCGCCCCCACCCCCAACTTTTTCTTCTTCTGTCCACCCCCACCGCCTTTCCGATCATCTTTCTTTCCCAATTTTGGAGGAGTCACTGGCGTCTTGGCACTCGTCCTTCCTGATGAGGACACCGTCGAAGGAAGCGGTGGCGTCTTTCAAAGATCTGACAAATCACAACCAAAAAAAAGTTTTATGAATTCAGCCTAATCAAATCATTATCCATATTATATCCCTTCGTATTCAGATTTGAGCTGTAATGCTTAATTAACTGAGTAAACTACTCATCTTACTTGTCTTTGCTGGTGACATTCTGATGTATTCGCTTTTGATAATTAGTAAACAAATTGTAATGCAATATTCAATGCAGCCATGCACTGAACTGCATGTAAAACTCCACCGTTTTTTATGGTACTCCTCTTTTCTATTTGCCTATTCTTGTCGTTTTTTGTTTACATGCTTTCACTTGGCATTTTTGTGCTTATGAACAGAAGGTTAGTTCAACCTTATCACTTGTTCTTCTTGTCCGTTCATTTTTCTACTTCACTAGTCACCAGTCAAAAACCCAAGACTATCAATTTGTCATTTAGACCGGATTTTTTTATGCACTAAAAACCTTCATTTTAAGAGCTTACATATGCGCTAAAAATCGGTAAAATATGCTGTAAAAACTCATCATACACAAAAATTATACCCAAAATCGGCACTTCTACTAAAGAATCACAGACAAACCGTAAAGTTACAACAAAACCACCATTTTTATAGTATTTTCAAGGTTTCCAGTAAGAATTCATTGGTTAAAAAAATTGAGGTTGCCTTTTCACTTTATTAAACACTCCTAACACACAGGACTTGCCAAAATACGCAAACAAACCACTGACAAACAGTTTAAAGCCTCTTCTCAGCTCATATTTGGAACAATTGAAAACACAACTGAAACAAACTTCTCTTGATAAACCAATTTTGCACAGAAAAGACAAAGATAAGAGAAAAATATGTTTTTACAGCCTGAATATTGTATAGTATAAAAAGAACAGTTCTCTGTTTTCGAAAGATTGGAGGTGATACCATGGTTGGAAATATTTTTAGGATGTTTTCTAGTACTTACTTTGTCCATATTAATTTTAGTTTGCTGTTAATATAATTCAGTTAAATTCTCAGATTTGATATGATTTGGTTTGATTTGTTGACAAATCTGAGTTTTCTTTTAACATAATACAAGTAAACTGCAAAAGATTAAACAAAAATCCGTTATTTCAATTTACGTGTATGAGCTTGCCGTTAAAGGGACTAAAAATGTCAATTAATACCACATTTTGTGTTAAAAACCTTTGATTTTGCTGGAAAATTTAGCAATCTAGCAATAAAGTTGCAAAACCTCAATCCTAATAAACATAATTGGGTTAAAACAGAAAGAATTTAGTTTGAAAATAGCATAAAATTGACCAAAATTCAATTTCCTCTCATGATATTTTGAGTGCATATAAAATATGCACTCAAAATGCCGAAATATGCACTGCATATGCGATATGCGCTAAAACTCCAAAATATGCAATATATGCACTAACAAGTGGGGCTTAAGTGGATTGTTTTGATGTGATATGGATGCATGTCAAGTCTTAGCTTCATACGAGAAACTATATGAAATATGCAAATGCATAAAAAAATCCGCTCTAAGTCATATTAAAAGATATGCAAACAAGCAGCCAAGCGATACCGACTTCCATGTCCACACATAGGTTCTTCATTGCTCGACAATATTGCTTACATAAAATGTCTTAATCTGGATTTAACATGGCACAGTAGCTTGGTCGAGATTGAGATGGCATCGACTGCTGTGACGACAATGTAGACAAGCATTCCAGTAATGTATTTTGTTTTGTCTTGTAACTAAAGTGGATAAAGTTGAATTTTAGTGCTGTGTTGAATAAGAAGAAGTTTTAGTTTATTTTTTGGATTTGCGCTGACCGGACGGTTAAACATTCAAGTTTCTGGTGAAATAACCATTTCTTTTTGAAAATTTAATGCAGGCTTCCAAGGTACAAGTGCGTGGACGACGTAGCAAGTCCCCAGTAAATAAATTGTACGTGATATTTCTTACGTGACGCAGCGCCGGTGGAACCGGGTTTTTGAGGGCTCACTCGGGTTTTTTTGAACCTGTTCTGAACTTCATGCTCACTCGGGATTTTTCTGCAATTTTTTACAAAGCTTGGCCACTCGAGATTTTTAGGTTCACTTGAGATATTTTTAGAAAACTAATAAACATGTTTACTTGGGATTTTCGTATAAACATTTAATCAGCAAGAACACTCGGGACACTTTACGTCAGTCTAGGTTTTAATTCATTGCGTCACCGGGTGTTTTGAGGTTCCACTCGTGATTTTCATGCAAAATCTTGCTCAGAATGGCAACGCGTGATTTTTAGGGGTCACTCGGGATATTTTTAGAAATTTTTAAACGAAAATATCCACTCGGGATTTTTGTGCCAACTCTTGCTAAGCATGGCTACTCGGGATTTTGAACCTGACTCGGGATTTTCGAAAATTTGCGTCACGGGGTACTATGTAAGAAATATCACGTACGAAATAAAGTGAATTTTTACAGGTAAAAAAGGAGGAGGTGGAGGTAGAAGAAGAGTTTTTTGAAGTCGAAAAGGTGCTCGAAAAGAGAAAAGATATTTTTGGGGTAACCTGGTATTTGGTGAGTTGGGCTGCCAAGGAGGTCAACGAAGGACTTCAGTCTTTAACTGAAAGTTGGACGGAGGAGGAGAATCTCCCGAGTTTTCTGAAGGAGGAGTTCGACACTCAGAGAATGATGGGTGGAGATGGAGGTGAAATGAGGGATGGAGGGGATGGAAGTGAAAAGGACCTTGGACTTGGAGAAAGGAAAGCGAAAAATATAGAGGTAAGCTTTTTAAGGGGGAATTGACCCATAGCCCCAACAGAGCATTGCAGGAGGAGTTTAGATAGGCAGAGAAATGCAGCGCACACTCATACTGCTTCACTCTAATTATCACCCGCGTCTCAT
>JAQFXM010007350.1:0-11973 GCA_034693345.1 Entomobrya multifasciata | reverse complement strand
GGACATTTTGGACTTTTTCCCATTTCCCATTTTTCCCACTGGGAAATACAAAAGTAGTGGTATTTAATCATCCCTGTGTAGAAGGCTATGAATTGATCAAATGACGTGAATTTTTAATAGGAATGGAAGTTATTTTTTCAGCGTAATGTGTTGCTTCTCCTTTTAAAATTCTATGAAGCTGAGAAGTTAATTTTGGTTAGATATCATAATATTAGAATATGTCGCATATAACAACGTTTCACATACACAGATTATTAAGTAGATCAGATCATATTACGTTCAACAAGTTGCGGATAATTATGGGACACCCTTTACTTTAACTGACATAGAATACAAGTCAAAGAAATTTGAAATATGTCCAGGGGTGCCACATGGGAGCATATTATGAAACGTGCTTTACACACTATAAATTAATGAATTCGGTGAAATGGACACAAAGTAGAATTAGTAACTAATTTTAAGTATCTTGGAATTCCCATTGACTGTACCATATCCTGTTGTGAAAATGTTGAAACAAAATTAAATGCAACTATGTAAAATGTACTCTAAATTATATTCTGGTCTACAAACAGTTCAAATGTGGTTTCAAAATTTCAGAGCAAAGTTAAAATATTTTTAGTTTCTTATTTTTATCACTCATGCGTAAAAATGGTATTGAAAACATTAAAAATAAAAACTCAAAAAAGAGAAATGCATACGCTCTGAAATAAGATATCATTATTTATTATACACGAAATTATAATTTGAACATTGTTAAAATTTATATATAAATTGAACACTCCGATATTTAAAGGCTGGTTCGAGAGGAGTGGTAGTAGAGGAAAAAGTATTACTTCTTTATTCAAAACTTCGTTCCATTCATTAGGTACAAAAAATTGGAATGGGTATTATCCAAAGATGGACATAAAATCAATAACCTTAATTGGAATGAATATAAATCTAATTATGAAATTTTGCAGATGCCTGTAAAGAAGTAATTATAAATGAGAGAAAAAATGTTTATATGTAGAGTTAATACTGTAATGCATGCTTAATGGTCACGACTTGTTGGTTAGCCAATTGTTGCGATATACTCTGTATTTCGAACAACTTTTTAATGCTAAAATTCACCGCAAAAGGAATACTCTATTTATGTAATTTCTGCTTAGATTCGAATGTTCTACATATTTTTTCTCATCTTTTGTTTCTTATGTAATATCAAACCTTGTTGTTAGCCTACATTTACGTTTGTCTCTTATGTACATCCGTCTTGCAATGACGCTTGTAAGCATTGTAATACTTTGTAAAACAATTCTACTATTTTATTCCAACCTTTGTGGTTTCACACGCTTTATTTGTCAACCATGCCACATTCTGGGTATTTTAAAATTGTTCTACTTGCTGCATATATATACAACAACCGAAATTCAATTTAAAAAATCGTTGATTATCTCTGAACTAATTCAGTTCACTAAACTGTTTTTTTCTCAAGTTCTGCGAGCCAGGCTCTATTAGCCACTATCACGGCTGACAACCTGATAGTTGGTTGAAGGAAGCTGTGATTTCGTAGCATTTGTACTTTTGTCAGTCATTACAATACTCTTTTAACTATCTTCAACGTTTTTACTACTTGCCTAATTTTACTATATTTTGAACTACGACATATTTCGTCACCAATAGCCCCCAGAATTCCGGAATACTTGACTGATCTTATTTAGTTCTCAAGTACTATGTAGTCTTATGATATATTAGTTTATAAAATTAGTACGTCTTCGTGTCTCGAGCAAATAGCACTAAAACATGTTGACCTTGAAAAATATATGAGCAAATTGTTGCGAGCGGCAACAGAAAACTCATTACAAAAGCATAAAGGAGCGGAGAAACACGTCCAACACACAGTGAAGAAGCTATTAAATATTGAGAATATGAAATTATTCAACAGTTTGAAACCAGAGAAAAAATATTACTGTATTTGCGATGAATGGAAAAACATTGTTTGTCTAGAATCTATTCATTGAAAAGGTAGGCTCAAATTATCAAATTATTGTTAGTACTGAAAAAGAAATTGAAGAAACGATGAAGTTTTGTAAAAACGAGTTGAAATTATCGAATGATGATAAATCCATGTGTATTCGTGTACAAGTAGTGGAGCAGTATATTTTAGAATTAATGGGCAACACACGGGAGGACAAGAGATGCAGAATAAACTAGGCAGAGCAGCGGCCATCAGAATAACTAGTATAACTAGACAGGACGACAGAAGGATGTTGAATTTTAAAAGCTTTGTCTAAATTTGTATTCTGACAAGGTCCAATCCAAATTAGTTCAATATAAATTCGGATTTTTTGTTAATGATATCTGGACTGATTTAAAAAATTGTTATTAATTGATGATTTCATGAAATTGTAAAATTAATCTATATGACCAAGACTGTAAAATTCTATTATTGTAATTGACATTTGATGAACTGCTCCATGGATCTATACCAAGGGAGTTATTAAAGTTACATGCATACATACAAATTATTTTATAAGAAATCATAATAAAACTTTATAATTATATTTCAATACACACTTGTCATCTATTAATGCTTGCATCAAATTTTTTGGATACCAAATCTCGGATGAAAATTATTTAGAATCTTGTTTATAATTAATATTAATAAGAATTTACTTTTTTAGTTTCCTGACAAATTTTTCAGACTTGACAAATTGGGTGGAGCTTAACACTTCATTGGAAGAGAAGAAATGGAGATTGGGAATGATAACTAGGAAGGAAACTGAGGTAAACTGTGAATATGAATGAATTGAAGGTCCTTTGAAATGCAATTTGGCGATGAAAGTGGAACTGATTATCGAGCAGGAATCGAAACAGACGAGGAACTTAGCGTTGCATTTAAACATTTTGCAGACGCTGAAGAGGAGTCATGGTAAGCATTTTACGGAATAACAGACTTAACCATAGCCACTCATGAACAGAAGAGAAGAACGTAACCGAGGCAACTTCCCTGATGAGGATTCATGAAATATGAATCGAAACGTAGGAATTTATTAAATATAAAAAAACATTCGAAGAACCCTTTATTTTTTATTTTAAATAGGTTTTATATGCTCCATCCAGGCATGTTGCTCATCTGACACATGAGTTCGCGAGACGAGAAACTACATTACGCCACATTTTATGGTGGTATGAAGTCACATGTACAATTATTGTAGCGACTAAGTTTGCACTATTAAAAATAATACCTAATTACCAACCAATGGCTCATGTTTCATTTAACTAAATTTATTACTATCACATGAGCAATTAAACAGTACTAGTAAAGTACGGCAAAATATTGTGAGGGTCCAAGAATCAGAAACAGCATAAATGAGTCCCATCACGTGACCATCAAAAAAGTGATCAAGTACGACAAATCTATTTTTCCATAAATTTTCAGCTTCCCAGCTCAATTTGCAAAAAATTCACCCAAATTGACCACCGCTGTTTTGGAAAGAGGGAATCTAAATTCTAAATTCAACTACCAAATTGGTAGTACCAATTATTTTGTAAACAATCCATATGTACCGTTTTAGAAAGTTTAATCTGCCTTGATTCTTCGGGGGTAAAAATAAAAATGATGATAAAATGATAAAATGATGCATTTGTCGTCAGTTGGTAATTAGTACGAATTAAGTATGAGCTTTAGTAGTTTAATACCTAAACTAATTTAACATGTGACAAGCTTCACGCCACAAAAATCTTCACATGAAACTAGTTTAAAAAGAAACAAATTTTAACATGTAATTTGCTCAATATTACACAAATATTCAAATGTGACTAGATTGACATTATACAAACTTGTGGCTAGCTCAACAGCGTCCAAATGTTTACATGTGGCATAATTTAAAAGTCTCTCGAGTGTTTTTGAAAATATTCGTAACAAATACGTCTCTCCTGGTTTTGTAATAGTCGGTGACTTTAACAAATGGAAACATGCTACATTATTTGCTACAACCGTCAACTTACCAGAAATTATTGATTTTCCAACATTTTTTAAAGAAAGTCAAAACTGTAGCAGCAAACTTGATCATGTGTTTACGAACTTGAGTAAGTGGTATGAAAAAGCATACAGCTTACCGTCATTAAAAGCCAGTTCAATGTATCATGTGTGCATACAACTTAAGATGTCAAAATCTCTTAAATTGCCTGATAAACAAAAGAAAATTGTTAAATATAGACTATATACAAAAGATAAGTTGCTTGATTTTGCTAATTTGATTGAAGAATTTAATTGGCAACCCTTTTATGACTCAACCTGTATTAATTTTAAAGTAGAATATATGAATATAGTTATTAACAATACATTTGAATTAACATTTCCTGAGAAGAAAAAAGAAATAAGCACAAGTGATAAACTTTGGGTGAATAAAAAGTTAGTGGCTTTAATTAAATCATTTAAATTGTCAAAAAGAAGTGCCATAAATTATACTGAGGCCAGAAGCAAACTATCCAATGAAATTAAAAGTGCTAAAGAAAGTTTCAATGTGAAAATACAACGAACATCAGTAATAAACCTCTGAATCTTCATTCAATAGTAAACACAATTTGCTCATTAAAGCAAAATATTTTACCCGTTGAGAATATAGCCCACAGTGACCAAATAAAGGTCAAAGTTGCTCTACATAAAATAAACAAACATTTTTCAGCCGTATGTACGCGCTATGAAGCCATAAAAGATGTACAGTTTATTGATATAAATAGTGCTGACAGTTTATATGTGAATGAGTTTACTGTGTATAAGTCTTTCCATAAGCTGAACATACGGAAGTCAAATGTCCCTGGGGCATTAACTGCTTGATTTTTAGAGTTTGCTGCAGTACATATTGTACCTTACTACACACATGTGGTCAACTATAGTTTCAAAAACATGGTTGTGCCTGCCGCATGGGAAAAGGGTTTCATTACACCAGTACCCAAAGACACTAACAATATATGCATTGAGAACCTCCGCCCTATTACTCAAACTAATATATACAGCAAAATAATGGAGGGCTACATGTTCTCAAAAATATATGACTAGATAATAGAAAAATTAAATGTATATCAATATGGAGCCATACGAAACTCATCTACAGCGTATTATCTTGTTTCCTTCTTCAACTTTGTATTAAAATCACTTGAGAAACCTAAACCTTAACAGATACATAAAAATAGTTCTTATAGATCTTTTGAAAGCATTCGACATGGTGGGTCATAATATCCTAATTCAGTGTTTAATCGACATAGGAGTAAAGAAAAATGATGTTATGTGGGTAGCTAATTTTTTAAGGAACAGAACGCAGTGCACAAAACACCTAAATACACTATCGTTTTTTCTTTCGATCACAAATAGTTGTCCACAAGGAACGAAGCTGGCAATTTTACTATTCGTCGTCCTAATTAATGACTTATTGACAAACCATTATGAAAAACATGGAGATAAAAACAATTTTCTGAACGCTTTTGTGGATGATATGTGTGTTGTGGAAGCGGTTGATTACAACACACAACCCAAAGTAAATGATATTTTAAAAGACTTAAATGATCGCCTAGTACACAACAAAATGTGTCAAGAAAAGTATGGTTATGATAATAGACAACTCAAAATAGAAAAAGTTCAGTAATTTCAACGTGCACACCAACGGCGAGTCTATACCACGAGTTTGTGTTGGTAAACTATTGTGTTGAGTGCTGATCAATAAAAACCTGAACTGGGTTGGTCATATCAACTCCATTTACAGTAAAGCATGCAAGAAACTGTTTATGTTACGAAAGTTAAAGTGTTTTGGCTTTACTAAATTACAGCGAACAAACCTGTACGTATTGCATATACGTAGTGTTCTTGAATACTGTTGTGTACTTTGGTTTAATTCATTATCACTCCAACAAACAAAAATGTTAGTTGGAGTTGAAAAACGAGCTTTGTCATTGATACTTGGGACTTTCATCTCAAATCGAAATTATCTTCAGAGTTGTGAATCACTAAACTTGCTCTGTTTATCTAAGAGATGGATTCAGCTTTTAGGTAATTTTGGTGCGCAAACAATGGAGAATGAGAGATACAAGCACTGGTTGGAAACCTACAAAATAACTCGAAAAGTATCCTACAGCAGTAGATATAATAACAACACATATAATTTTAGAGCTGTGCCAACTCGTTTCGAGAGATATCGTCGTTCCACAATTCCTACACTCACGAGGATATGACCAGGTCACTAAATCGGCTAGTGCTTTGAAAAATAGTGAAATATATCAATTTTGGTACGCTGATTACGAATATAATTACCAAAATCCCGAATGGGGCCATTTGGAATTATGCGGAACGAGTATATGCAACGCTTTTTTAATGGCGTTCTTTAATTGATAAATTTTGCTTTCAAAAGTCCTATTTTCGATCGTTTCTCATAATTCTAAATGGCTCTATTCGGGGTTTTGGTAATTATAATCGTATTCAGCGTACCAAAATTGATATTTTTCTTTATTTTTCAAAGCTCCAGTTGATATAGTGACCTGGTCATATCTTCGTCAGTAGTGCATACGTTGCACTTTTCTATCATCATCTATATCCACAGCGCTATATATTGGCAGCTTGGGCTTCTACTTGGTTTATTTATCTATGTGTATTCGTATTTATTTATATTGGCCTCTTATTCTTTGTAAAATTATTGTATCATCTTCGAAGTTGCTAACGTTTAACAGCACCGTGCAAGATACTAATTCTCTCTAATAAATAAATAAATAATAATAATTTAATATTGAGTATCGTGGACCAGTGTGCCAGCACATGCGCCAGTCTGGGTCCAACGGCACAAAAGAGCTTTCACTCTAAAGTGGAGACATACTTTTGCGATTTGGGGTAAAATGAGGAACAAAAAATGAAAACGAATAAATAATATATTTCTGCGTCACGTACGTATAAACTAATTGCTTCCACAAGACATCAAAATAAATTGAAATATAATAATATTAGATTGGAACGATTGAATTAGTTGCTTGCTCACGAAAATTCTCAAAACAATTCGAAAATTCGCAGCCGTTTTCGAGTTATCGGGACGACTGTCGTACGTACGGGACACAGAAAAACGGCTACTAATTCGTATTTATTAGCCTTCGCCAGATCGGCTACTTTATTAAAGCTATATACATAAGAGTAATAAGATATGTAAAAAGTAAATTAGGGTTCGGTAAACCGAGGCGACGGAATCACACTAAAGGATTTTTGCGCTCTTACCCTTTTCCACTCTTTTCCTATAGAGAACGGACGCTCTATAGGGATGACATGATGGCTGTAACACCACCGAAATGCCTCATGTAGCCATCACATCGTACCCATTCCGTACTGACGATCAGATGGTACGCACCGAGCCCAACAGAATTGGCACGACAGTCTTACCACAGCTATAATCCACCGGGCAAATAAGATATATAAATTATAATGAAGAGTACATTAGGTCAAAACAAATCAGAATATGCGCAAAAGAGAAAACATACACGTAAAGCCTCACGAAGTAAATCTGCAGTGTTTTATTCTGCTAGTTTTACTTCTCCAATTAGTAATAAGCAGAAAAAGTCCATAAGTCCATAATTCTTCACACAATACTATTTTGCAAAGGTAAAAGAAGGTACACAAGGTATTATAGTAGTTTTTGAGGGATCATGTCCTATGATACCCCAACATCATGACGCGGCTTTCCTCCGGAACAGTGTGGCAGACAGACAGGCATCAACTAATAGGAAACCACCACCACATCAGCATACAAGTCAGGCAGCTCGTCAGAGGAAGAAAGCATGATCCCACTTACACACATCACATTCTTACTCTATCATTGTAAACCCATCTATCACTGTACATGTATTGTGTCTTTACCCCTTCAATAAAGACTTATCGTAATAATATTTAACTATCACTGTCCGAACCTCTAACGTCATTTACCCCTTATCATAAGTGACGCCAAAGTTTTCAGTTTTCCTTTCATTGACAAGTTATTCGATTTTGGACGAGTTTAACAATATAGACTTTATAGACTGTTATATTTTGTTCAATTATTTCTGGACCCTAACAAACATGGGTTCAAATTAGGCTAATTTAACTTTTATGACACTGTACGAATTTACCCAATAACTATACGAATCAGTAGGTACTGGACAGGGAAAATATAAAGTGATTATACTAGATTTCATTTGAGCTCACGGCAGCACCAATTATGAAAAACTTGGATTAGAATAAATGACCCAATGCAAAAAACAATATACTTTATACCTTATTGTTAAAAACTACTGACTTTGTTACTGACTAAATGAAATTGTTTTTGTTGAATAGCAATGGCCAGAATATAACCTAGCCTAACCTAACCGAACCTAAAAGGCATTCAGTCCCCGGACATTCGAGACACGGTTGGTTCGTGAGCTATCAGTGGTGAGTTCGAATTCCCACCCAACTGTGCCATCATAACTAATGTGAAAATTATTGTGAAAATAAATTTTCGGGAAAGTAACCAGAGCCACTTTCTCTACTGACGAAAAGTAATGATTGGGCACAGGCGAGGGAAACAATTATTTCTGACCAATGTATATTTATATTTTATTTGCACTTTTTTATGTTATCGCATTTATGTAAAAAACGATAAAGTTTACAATAAAGAATCAAATTATTATAATAACAAGTTTAGAGTTCGATTTACAGTCCCACTGAGCCATTATAACAAGTGTCGTGTTCGATTTTCAATCCAACATTAAGTGAATCGGCTACTCAAGGTTTTGATCCCTTTAATGTCGGAGTGAGTTGAAAGAGCTAAGTCTGGTGCTATGGCATTCTCTTGGTGTGTCGCAAAGAGTGTGCTTTCGGCCTACCTTTGACATCATCATCATCATCCCAACAGAGTTTTAAGATGTTTGGATTTATTAATCGGTGAGATTGATTAAATTCAGAATCTAAGCTTAAGCTATGGTTTACATGCGAATATGCTTAACTTCTTTTGAAAATTTATATATTTGGTCTGACCAGTTTTCATTTTCTAGGCTTCCCAGTTATAAATTGGAAAGATTTGGTCATAGCTTGTGTTTAAGAAAATTTAATAACGCCACTGCATAGTTCTTTACCTTTTTACTTATACTGTTTTTTTTGTTTGTGTATTACACTTATTTTGATTACTCCTAACAAGTTCTGAGTTAACAATTCCCTTAAAGTCTCTGCTTAACTATTCTTAAATCCATGTATGAATTGACTGCAATGTGAGGTCAGGTAAGAAAATGGCCAAAAATTTCCAGTTTATCAGGAGGTCTCTAATGTAAGGGTATCCAATATATGGATAAAAGGAGACGTATCTATTAAATTACATTTTTTGCTGTAGTCAGCTTGATGGATTCAGTATATCGTGATCGAATGTACCGTGATGGTTTCAATAAAACGTGATGTATACAATGTATTAATGTGGATCGAATAAATTGCAACGAATTCAATATATTAAAACAAATCCAGTATATGTCGTGAAATAAGTTTAGGTTTTGCGTACAGTTCAATGATAGCAAATCCCTTAGCCTAATAAGCTAATATAGAGCAAGGTAGTTTGAAGTCCAACCAGACTTAATTCCCACCCAACACCAAGTACCAGACTTCTGCACTCTGAGTGCGACACAAAATTAGTTGCTGTTAAACCTGACAGAAAAAGATTTAGGGTTTACTAGGTCAACTTCAGAGAAATTTATAACCGGAATGAGGAAACGCATCTCTTACGTTTAGAATGGGGAAACTTTTATCTTCAACATAATACACATTAGTTCAATAAGATGTTCTTAACCCAACCATATTTACTGTGAACCACAAAATAAAGAGAGCCAAACTTTAGAGTTTCGATTCTTCCCAAAATGAAAACACTACGAAAACCATGAGTAATACACAAATATACCTGAGCAAATAGATACATGCAGCAGGAGCAGCACAATTTTCATTTTGGTTTGCGAACTTCGTGCAAATGCGCTATTATGTTCGTATAATGTAATTTGTACTTTGTAGTTAAAATTTATTGATACCATGGATATAACAACAGTCTTTTATCGATTTCCAGGTAATTATTCTTTCGCTATATGCTTATTATTGTCTGATGAGGAGACTCAGAAATTGCTTTGATGGCTATGCTGAAAATCTTTCGCAGCATCGGCAGAACAAAAGAATGGAAAGAAAAAGTCCATGTTTCTATGCAGTGGCTTACTTACAGGGCTCTGTACTGGGGTGAAAATAAAACGCTGTTGGTCTCAGTTTAAAAAAGTTTAGCTCAGCTCAAGTTGCATTTGGAAGACCGTTTAGTTCTTAATTTAAAGTTTATCCAAGAAGTTAACGACCATTTCAACGATTTATTTTTGCTAAAATTTGTGAACTAACTATTTACATGGATTCTCATTCATACTTTGATCAAAAATTTAAAAGCCAAAGTAAAAGAGACAATATAACATTTATAACAGTTGTACTGTCGATGTAAGCTTTAGCTTGGCAAAGCATGTGTTGGATTTATAGTGTTTCAGGGTACGGATTTTCAGTCGAATAAAATGAAGAATTCAAAAGTTAGCTTAAACACAAAGTATGCAGTAGCAATTTTGTTACCTGTACGCCTATTCAGCCGTTTCGACTTAAGTCCTAACTTAACTTTTTAAATTTGAGACCGAATTAAGTCGTAGTTTAAGCCTAATCAGTATGTGATTCAGACGACACGCTTAGTTTAGTATTAGGCTAAGCCAAGGATTAAGTTTTTAATGGGTGATGGGCATTGAGACAAAACCGCGAAACCGAATACCATGCTGCATAGAGCCAGTCAATGTAAACATGCAGCCTTCACTTTTCATTTACTTCGCCTTACAGAACCGAAATAGTTTTACAAGTATTTTTCACAGTAGCTTCAAATCGACCAAGCAGACGGATTGTTATTACTACCACTACCACCCCACCATAACCAGTTGTCACTTAACAGTTCAAGGCGATTAGAGTTAATTCGTAACCGTAATAAATTCAACTAACGATTATTCGGTTTTCTCACACAAACTACAAGCCGACCTAGCAGCGCGGATTGTAATTACTACCACCACCATCACTCGTTGTAAGTGAACAATTTAATGAGACATTATTTAGCACACAACCGTAGCAAGTACTCCAATTAATGATTTTTCGGTTTTTTCACAGTTCTCCTCGCTGACCCAGCAGAAAGATTATTATTACTACTACTACCACCACCACCATCACTTGTTGTAAGTGAACAGTTTAATGAGACATTATTTAGCACACAACCGTAAAAAGTACTCCAATTAATGATTTTTCTGTTTTTTCACAGTTCCTCCTCGCTGACCCAGCAGACGGATTATTATTACTACTACTACCACCCCCACCACCACCATCACTCGTTGTAAGTGAACAGTTTAATGAGACATTATTTAGCACACAACCGTAACAAGTACTCCAATTAATGATTTTTCTGTTTTTTTCACAGTTCCTCCTCGCCGACCCAGCAGACGGAGCAGCAGCAGCTACTACAAAGTCTCTGCCAGCCAAGAAACAGGATCAGAATAGCCGCTTTAATTTTTTGAATGAAGTCATGTGACTTGCATCTGAGTGAACACAGAAAAAAAGACAGGGTCAGTCTATACCTGACATGACATCGCCTGTCGTGACATGTCATATGTCATCATGACCTGACATTAATGTCTACCGTGACTTGAAATTAATGTCTGACATGATGACAAGACATGACATGCTTTCAAATGATATGTGACATGACATGTCTGTCTGTCTTTCCGTCTGTATGTCGGCCTGTGAAGGCTATAACTTAAACGCTTTGACTTATCAACCTGAAATTTTGTATACAGGTATTTGAAGGGGTAAGTAAGACACCTAATGAGTTTGAGCTAAATCTGTTCAACTGTCAAGGAATAACAGCCAATTGATAGTTGCACTCTTTTTAAATGGACCATTTTTTATTTTACTAATCT
>JAQFXM010007349.1:0-11975 GCA_034693345.1 Entomobrya multifasciata | reverse complement strand
TCCGGGCGACACGAATTTAGTACGTATTAACAAAAATACGTTACAACTAAGGACGGTACAACGAAGTTCGACTGTACTATACTCTACGATAGGCATCAGATAGAGGTAGAGGTCACATCACATCCGCTGTACGCATCCCATTCGAAACTAATATTTTAGTATGCATGTCTTAACGTTTTATACCATCGACCTAGACCTATGTTCAAGTACAAATTACCTCCAGGTATGAGAGATGAAATATTATAATGAAACAACTAAACTCTTAAAGATCATTTTGAAATTGTCAAAATGGGTTGATCAGTAATCAAATCAGTATGAACACCTTAACATAATCATTTTGGAAAAAGAAAATTCACCAATTAAAGCATTTTTCTAATAAAATTGTTTTCTTCAACAGACCCCAAACACACCATTCGACCCGATATATGATTTGGTTTCACAAGGTCACATACATTTGAAATGAAAAATTGTTTTAGTGTCAATTCTGGTACAGGATAAAGAGTTGACAGATCACAATGAAATAAATTTCAGACCCAAAAGCCGCTGGTCGGAGATGTACATGTCACAATGTGAAATGCGTTTTAAATTAAAACGTTTAAAAAAACACTTAAATGAGCATAAATGTCTATATTAATCTGCATGACATACATACATAAATACGTCTAATCAATAATGCACTGCTTTCGATAGTTACATTTCAAAATTGACATATTTCTAGTTTTTGATTGCAGATAGTTTTAGGTTCTCTATTTAACGTAGACGCCACAACAAAAATCAATTTAACAAATTGTATTCTATTCCAACCGAACCGCAACTCACAACACCGTACTATCTGTAGATGATCTGATCTGCTTAGATCTGCTAACTTCTATCAGTTCTGATTTCTGATCTGTTGTCTGTGTCCATGTTTCTAACTATTTTTAAAAAACCTTTAACTTACAACTTCTGGTTATTTGTGCATTTTGAGACAATGTTTTTTAAAAACATGATGTTGGGGTCAACAAATAATTTTTTTCCTCTCGTCCGCAAAAACCGACGTCGAATACTTTTTACTCTGTCGACAGTCCTTGCGATCACTTTGATCTCTAAAATCATATCTATGGATCCATACGAAAATTCAAGACCCTCAAGTGCAGCATCAATACCTGCTATTAGTGCATTTTCCGAACCGTGCTTAGTGACCAAACACGTACAAACTATTCGAGAACGTCAAAACACAATTTCCGTTAATCCAGCCCGACATGTTGTGGAAGAACTTCTCAAATTTACTACATTTACCACAAATATTTGCACCATCAACAAAGAAGACAAACGCGAACGTTTTGTAGTGTCAATTGTAAATTCAGCTCGACATCATTTCGTGGAAAGACAAGCCATTCGAAGAACATGGGGCTCGCTTCTCAAATATAAAGATTGGCATGTTCGCACCGTGTTTTTATTGGGGCAAAGTGACCACTGCTTAAATTCCACAAGAATGGAAGACCCGGATATAAAAGGCTTAGTAAGAAAAGAAGACGATTCTCTGTTGGAGGAGCAATGTAAACACGGTGACATTGTGATTGGTAGCTTTACAGATACATACAGGAACCTGACTTACAAGCACCTAATGGGATACAAATTTGTGTTGGAACATTGTTCAGAGGCTGATTGGATCGTGAAGACGGACGATGACATATTTGTAAACTTGCCAGGAATTCTTGATATGAGGACTGAGGAACTGACAAAAAATAGTTCCAAGCCCTCCAATGAAAAACCATTCGATATTTACTGTCACAAGTACCAGGACAAGCCAACAAGGTGTAAAAACTGTACGAATGGCAAATGGTTTAGCACCAGGGAAGAATGGCCTGAGGATACATATCCGTTGTACTGTTTGGGAACTTACTACGCAATTTCTATGGACTGGCTTCAAAAAATTTACTCGGTGAGAGGACTTGGAGGTTTCTTTTGGGTGGATGATGTATTTATATTGGGAAAGCTGAGAGAAATTGCAGAGAAAAAATACAATGACACTATCAGAAAACTTAGTATCGGTATCGAGAATAAGGTGATTGAACTAAGGTTGATGGCTAATGTGACAGAGAAATTCAATAAAAATGAACTTCATGTAGATTTATTTGCAATTCTTTCTCGTAGTAATTTAAAGATGGATATGGAGAGTATTTGGAATAGCGTATTGCGGAATGTTAGTGTTAAAACGATCTTAGTTTCTAAGAGTTAAGTTTTGTACTGTGTTACATATTGTTTTGTGTATGTTTTGATTAAAATTAACTAACAAATATATTTTATGCAAAAGTTTTTATATGCTTTATTATGTGTGTGTGTATGTATTCGGAAATAAATACAGACAAAAAAAGGATTTAGGAGAGGTTTTGAAATTTTATTCAAATATTTTTTTTTGTGATTTGGATGAATTTGTTCGTTTTATAAAGTTGGACAATACCTTACATACTTTTTTTTTGTGAAAATGATAACTTGACAAAGACACAATAATGATGAGATGGGTAAAATTGGGTGATAAAATGGACTAGATATACATTCAGAACTATACTAATGACAAATGTCTTAAAATATAACAATTTTGTAGAAATTAGAAAACATAACCAAACAACTCATTACTTAAAAACATGCATGGTTGTTTTTTTATTTGCTACTTTGGCCCTTCAGCTTAAATACTCCAAAGCTCTTATAAATTGAAAATCAAATATTGAATATAAATGCACATTTTAATCTTGAGAACAAAATTAACAGTAAAATAAGTAAGCTATAACCTAAATTCAACATTATTTTCATAGTAAATTAAAATCTCAACGAGATTGAAATAGAAGTGTTTTGGGGTAACTTAATAAATAGAGTACAAATACAAATTACTACTGGATTTTGAGAGTGTTTTACAAAGTTAATGGAAATATTAGTAAAAGACTGGTGTGTGTGTGTACTGATTTAATATCGACCACAAGATCACCTTCCTCCACCACCTTCTTCCGGATTTGAAGCGCCCGAGAGGAGAACCAATAGAGCAATCGGTACAATGTACATCCACTGCAAAATATTTTTACAAGAGAAAGAAAAATTTGTAGCAATTTTATATACAATTTTTTAAAGCAAAGTGAAAAGTAAAGCAAAGAAGGAAGAATTAAGATTTTAAAGCAAGCTAAAGCAGTTATTTCCAAGTTTAAAAAATATCAAACGATAAGTTATGCATGTAATTATGTTCGGTTATTTAAAGGCGATAGTTCATAAGTTAAAAAATAGGCGATAAGTTAAAAAATTCAATATAAAAATATAAGCTATGTAATCAGATCAGTTATTTGAGGAATCATGATTTTATCTGTAAATTTCATCTTATTGCATTGATTTTTGCATAATTTCAGTCGCAAAAAAATATCATGTTGGTATTGCATTGGCATTTCATGTTAATTGAGAATTATGACATGACTATGACTGAAGTTTAAAGAAGAGAAGCACACATTCGCAAAAAAGGCTTTTAGAATTTTTAGCCTAGCTGCCAAGATCAAAAACCACCGGCGGCACTGTCACCCCCACCGCCTGCAGTGGCACCAAAGCCAGTATTCTGTCCTGGCCATCCCATAATCGCGATTTGGGCAACAAAAATCAGCACGCAGAACAAAATAAAGAAGACACCATTGAACAAAGCGACAAACACGGGGCTTACGTATTTAGCAAAGAAGGAACGATTATCTCTGGGATCTTCTCCGCGTTCTTTGGCAAGTCTTTCCTGTTCCAATTTCTCTAGATATGGGGCTGTGTCTGGCCTGCAAATATCATTCATAAAATCAGTCTGATTAATAAAGCTAGTTATCCTCGGAGTGTGCTTCCGTGCACCTTTCACCTTCAAATGTTATAAGTAGCCATTAAACTTACACAGGACCACTTTCACCATGATGTACTATGACTGTAGTGTTGAATTTCTGTGGGGGTGGTCGGTTAGATCCAAGGTGGTGGGGTACAAGATAATAGTCACTGCGCGCCATAGCGTAACTCACAGACACTATATCTCCATTAGGATTTAAATGGACCTGGATGATGTCAGAAAGTCCAGAATCCAGCAAGGATTTCTACATAAAAAGTAATGTAAATACAAATTGTATTGTAATCCTGTCTTTATTACTCATTTTTATGTAATTTGTTCACTGTAAAAGTGAGAGAAAATTTACCGCATGTGTAAAGGACCGAAAAACTTGTTCGCCTGTAGACGTACGAATGGTCGTTTTAAGAAAATAATACCCACCATCCTTCGACAAACTCTGCAATAACAACAATGGTATTTTACACACACCTTTTTTAGCCGAAATGATTAAATAACCTTTACAATTATACGTTGTTACAAATATCTTACTTGAAGTTGATTCAATTCATTTAGCGTGAGATCTTTTTGGCTGGAGGTAAACCGAGGACCCCTAAAATTCTTAATAGTTAATGAGCCTCTCGGAGTGAAATTCAAAGTATCACTGTCAGCATTGTCAAACGAGTGGGAAAGTTGTAATGTGATTTCAGGTGTGTCAAAGAAATCACTTTCCAGTTTATCCGACTGAAAATACATAAATTGTCACAAGATCAATTAGAAAGATGTTATAAAACTTTGCATATCATGTTTATCATAACACGCTTAACATGTAACTTGTCTTAAAACTTACCACTGATCCATATGCTTGACATATTAGCAGAGAAGTAACTAGAAAACCCAGTGATGTCCACATTTTCGCTGGATTCATCTGATCAAAATTTGATTAACAGATACTTCACAGAGTAGAACCTACTGGCTTAAAAGTAATAAAAAGTTACTAAATATTCAATTGTTTAACTTTTATCAAAAATTCAGTCATTCATGTGATGCGTGTCTAAAGTACTATTGATTTATATTGACAAATTCATGCTTCACCACCTGCCGCGTTCAATATACAGTACACTATAAATGTTTGAAAGCTAAAGCTAAGTATTCACATGCAGTACATGATAATATGATGAGTTGATGGCAACCAATAATTGATTGGATGAGAAAAAGTGAATGTTTACTACAGGTACTACCAACTAACTTTCAAGATTCGAAAATTTAACCAAAATATATTATAAACTTCGCAAAGCCTCCTTAGAGGTAGGTAAGGATGTTCCTTTTAAATGACCAATTAAAATCACAAAAAGAACTTAACAATCGGTAAATAAGAATGAACAAATTAAGACTTTACAAATATCATCCACCACACTTTACTTACTGCTGTTTAATTAATGAACCACAATAAAGGTTTTTAATGAATCATTCCGTTAATTAAGACCGGAAAACTGATGAAAATGACATTTCAAAAAGACAACACGGTGATGAATTTTGGATTGAAGTTGGTGTGGTCTGTGTGGTGTGACCAGTCGCAGGGGAAAACTGCGAAATCAACTTCTCTGGAACAGCTGAGCTCATCTGGTTTTTGTTTGTCAAGTTGGAAGACAAGTCAAGTCATATGGGTAGCCCATGCAAATTCAATGCACTGCAACTGCAAACTGCAACGCTGCATTTCATAAAGAAAGAAAACTATTTTGATTTAATTGCTGGAGTCAGCAAAATTAGCTGAATGAAATATCAATGATTATGCTTAAATCAAGCATGTCAAAATGATAAAATAGTATAAATGATAAGCATGTCCTCAAATTTTACATCCATTCAATCATTATTCCCAGTAGTGCTCTGAAAAGTTCAAAATAAATTGAAGTGCTTTAAACTTAAAGATTTTTACGATTAACGGCTGGCAGTCCTTATAAATCTAAAACCGTTGCGTATAAAGTTAACAATGGAAGGTGTAACTTATGCCAGCTCAGTGCTTACAAGGGCGGTGACCCTTGACATGAATAAAAAGTATACAGAAAGCTTGGTGTGCTACCAAGAAGGCATACAAATTTTAATGGAAGCACTTAAAAACATGTCAGAGGAGGCTCAGAAAGAGAAACTCAGGGCGAAAGTGCAAGGTATGATAATTACAAAGTCTGACATAAACATGACATGGCTGTTATGAAAAATTGGGGCATTAAATCCATGCGTTTGACTTGGTTAATTGATGTCATCTTACACTCTAATTGTGTATTTTAAAGAATACATGGAAAGAGCAGAAAAGGTGAAAACACATTTAGAAAAGTTGAAACAAGAGGGTGATTATCGGGAACAACTGCAAATTAATGAGGATGACACTGGACATTCGTATGATAAAGTATTCTCCAGATTCTTGGATGCAACGGTACACCGAGTCGAGGTAGATGATCCGTACATTAGGTCACCCCATCAAGTAAATACTCAAATTATGTTGGCCTTATACTACTATGCCCGGTGTAGTGTAATATGCAATTTTTTAACATGCGCATTATATACTCTTTTTTACTTGTCAGTGTGATAATTTTCTACGGTTTGTGGAACTATGCCTTCGACAATGTCCGAATCTGAAGGTTGTCTTTCTAACGACAAAACAAGACGAAAAAAATCATATTGACCAGAAATTGAGACTGGATACGGTTGCCCGTTCCGTTTTGACATTTAACAAAAGTAGGAAGATCCAAGTGCAAATACACTACTCAGACGTACTTCATGATAGAGAAATAAGGTAATTTAGAGATGATGGGTTTTCAGGTTTCATACAAGCTTTAATCAATCGCAAGTATAACTTGATTTAAATCTATATTATTTTAATTTCAGACTTGACAATGGATGGGTTGTAAAAATAGGACGTGGCTTAGACTATTTCAAACCAGTTGACCGATATTCAATTGGATGGACTGACTACTACTTTCGCCCTTGCAGAGCAACAACAATTGATATTTTTCATAGAAAAGATTTGAGTGTATGTCGCTAGTATATTGACTGGCTACCTGTGAACAATCAAATGAAAATTTTAACCCTCCATTAAATTTTTACACTTATTAATAAAAGACACCACGACATATTCTGCTGTTCAAACTTTTACATCAATTGAGAATAAACATTTTAAACTATACTCTACATTACATTTTACATTTAATTCCTTCTAAAAATATGTACTAAGTTATTCACTGATTATAAGGCTGATTTACATTGCAAAGGCTTATTTTAAACTGCAATTAATTCTTCAAACAATGTATCACAAGTGGTACTACTGGTATCCCCATCGAATTCAGAACCTCCACATGTTATAGTTGAACTCGAGCTCGACATTGAATTATTATCACCGTCTCCCATGCGGTTTGGTATGGACCACGCAGACATCGTCTCTTCTTCTTCTTCTCCATTTTCAATGGGAGTTAGTTCAAATGGCGTACTTGGATCCACCAAGACCGTGTTCAGTGGCAAACGTTTCAAGTATTCCGATGAAAACCTAAAAATCCGTTAAAATTAAAACATAGTCATAGTGTTCATTGTTCACACGATATGTCACAAATTAGTAAATCACGTCGTTCGTTTCCTAATTGTTTTTACCTTGGTACATAATCAACATACTGGCCAGGGACAACAGCGACTGGATAACTGCCAATTTTGGTACTTTCATAGCAATCTTGATGTTGTTGGCGTTTTCTCCTATGGAAAATTTGAGTTTGCAGATCCAAATACTTAAATCTAAACTTGTTTGAGTCTTCATTCATTTTCGAATTCCAAGATGCACACGCTTTCGCCGCACAGGTCTTCAAATCATCCACAGTTGGTACTAAACTTCCCATTGCATCGATTTGACTAAGACTGGCTTTCGCAACTATTTCTTCATAGTACATCTGCAGTTTCCTTCCATTCCATATGTCAAATTCCTCCTGGAAGTCTGGAACAATGAAGTCATAAACTTGTTGCTCATGAATTGCGATAACTCCAAGATCACACTGCAGTTCAGTGACCACACGCTTCTCCAACAAGAACTCCCTTTCCCCCAACGTCTGCACTTTACGACGCTCAATCAAAGGATATGCCCTTCGTAAGGATTTTATTCCTAGAAACTTCCCCAGATATTCTTCAATGAAAAAATATTCCCCTGAGTTCACTGGCCATTCGTACTCCATAACGGCTTCCGCCTGCGCCCTCACGTCAACGTCACTAGTTTTAGAGAAAAAACACATTTAATATAATTTTTGCAATTTACAATTTACAAACAATAAAATACAACTTTGCCCACTCGTTTCAGAATTTAACCAAAAACGCATTAAATTACCTGTCATCTCGAACAATTGCTTGATGGTCACTAGAATTCATGATGACTTTTTATTAACGTCTTTTAGCTACTTTAACTTGTAAAACAGTTTTTTCTTCTTTTTTGTAAGCCTTTCTTGTTAAAACGATTTACACTTCACATATTTTAATGGAGTTAGCAGATCAGGATAAGACAAAGACAATTCAGCTTAGGATTTGACATGATTGATTACATCATCAATCAAAGAATGCATGAGCGATAGCTTGATATTGCTAGACATGTTTGTAGTATGCAAATAAGCGGCGTATTGACCTTACGAAATATGAAATCAAACGGTTTGTGATTCGTAAACACTTTTAATTAATCAGAAGGTCACATTAAATTTCTTTCGTACATATTTATGCAATAATGTAAATGTTTAGTAAACATTTATCGAGTAAAGGAAAGCACCAATAGTTAATTTCAGCTTTGTAAAGTGTAGTTAAAAGGTACACAAATTGCGAAAAAACGCACGGCAGATACAAATTACATATTATGTAAGTATGTCGTCACGTCATACAATAACCAGTCATATATAATAAATCTTAAACTATAAAAAACGAATAATTTTCAAATACTAAAAGACTACCAACATGGAAATACATTTATCATAGTTGATACAGTCTTTGAAGATAATGTCGAAACGACTAATTGCAGAAAAATTACAAGTTTTTCGTAAAAATTCATTTTAAAAGTTTACAATTACAATTACGTTCCAATAAAATTGGCACTGTTTAGACATTGGACAGATAAAAAATTCTCTTCTTTTCTTTCAAACAACACATCAAATTGTAAATGGCAAAAAGGCACACAATAAAAACTCTGAATGTAATTTGATTAAAAAAAACATTTTAGTATAATAACAGTTCAAAAATCTTACAAAGTACTGAATTTCAGTTTGTGATAAGAAGTTAAGCATGACTTTGTACAAATGTAAAATAGTAAATATTTTCGTATAGAGGTTAAAATTTGATTTTCTGAGGTACATATTAACAACCATGTACAATACAATATTATGAAACAATGAAAGTTAATCAAAAATACAGAAACACTGATTCATAATGCACCAGCACCGCTCATTAATTTCCAATCAAGGCGAGTAAAACCTTCTTATAATCTCCACTCGTATCTCCCTAAAACAATAAAAGAAACAAAGTTTTAGAATGCTTAAAATTAAAGATTTGATTCTAGACGGATTATAGGAAATTTTCAATCAAGATTAAATTATCAAGAAATGAAAATGAAACTTACAGAAATATCCTGAGCAAGCGATCGGTGATACATTTTGTTGTACTCTTGCTTGATGTTCTCCATGTCTATCTCCGACCTAGTGACAACAATGAAAACTAAGTCTTCGTCCTTGGTACCCATTCCAGCGAGACTTTCATGTAGACGCTCAGCGAAATACGCAGCACGATTTCTTGCACTTTTTACTGAAAATAAATGCAATACCTCAGATTAGTTTTTCCTTCTTCTCTACATGAGGAAATCTTAAGACAAACAGGCATGTGACTTCGCTTACCAACAGCAAGTAATCCAGTTTCCACATCTCCAGAAAATTCCTTCTGAATAGCCTTCTCAAAGGAATGTCCAGTGATTCGTTCGTACTCGTGGAGCATCAAGCGAATCTGCGCAAAGCTACGGGTAGCAAGAATAATGTTGAATGTCGACTCATCAGTACCCATCTTCTTTTCTCCTGCTTGATATAAAGCTTGTGCGTCGTTAGCGGCAGTAGTTGGGTCAGCACATGGATCTTCACTACGTCCAGCCTAAAGAGATACAATTTTTTACGATAAGTATTTGAACACAGATTAGCAATTCTTGGAATAGATTTTTTTAGTAATGAACTTACAGTGTTTACTGAAACTAAAAGTTTCTTGAAACGACCACTTGTGTCACCCGTGAGGTCAGACTCCAGAGACTTGTTGAACACTAAACAAAATATAAAAAGAAGTTTGTAAAGAACACAATTTTTTTCTTGCACGATAATGAAAACCTCATGGAAAAATGCACTTACATCTGTAGTAAGCATTGTTGATCTCGCGAATTTCCTGGTTGGTCGACGTGCAGAGAATATCTACAAGTGATTTCTCCTTAGTTCCAATGCCACTAATGGCCTTGTTCAATCTCTTAGCCAAGTAGTCAAAGTGTGGCGTCATCATAGCGAGAACCACATCCTCAAAGCGACCACCTAGTTCGCTCTTCAAGTCCTTCGTTAAGTCCTGCATCAAGCAAAATATAAAATTGAAAGGTCAAGCCCAATCTCTCTTGGTAGTCTCAGTAGTCCTTACAGAAAATATAATATGACATACCCGACCATAACCAGACTTGAAAGCATGTGCAATCTGTTGACGCTGATTGTTGGTACGATGAGCCAAAATATTAATGATGGCAGCCTCATCAGTTCCAAACCCTTTCATAGCTTTACGCAAGATCTGGGCATCAGCAGTGGCGTCAATGGGGCCCTCCCTGATGGAGGGAGTTTCCTGATACTGTTGCATTGCAACTGCTGATCCTGAGCCGGAAATGGCGCTACCAAGAGCTGGTGCCGAGACAGCAGATGCGTAAGGCTGTGCTGGGTAAGCAGATGGTGGAGCTTGACCTTGGCCTGGGTAAGGATAACCACTGGCGGGTGATCCGTAACCTGGAGCGGCTCCTGCTGGGGGATACTGGGGTTGACCCGCACCGGGGTAAGGTGAACCAGTAGGAGGATAGCCAGGTGCTCCCTGTGGAGGGTAACCAGGAGATCCTTGTGGGGGATAACCGGGAGATCCTTGTGGGGGATAACCGGGAGATCCTTGCGGTGGATAACCAGGGGCTCCTTGTGGAGGATATCCAGGTGCAGGTGGGTAACCTGGAGCTGCGGACGGATATCCTGGTGCTGGTGGGTAACCGGGAGCTTGTCCTGGAGCAGGTGGATATCCTGGATTGGGAGGATAGCCAGTGGATGGAGGATACGGTGGTGCGTTACCCTTAAATAAATCAAACATATTAAATGAAAGGTTTGTACACGTGAAGTGAAATATTACACAATTACTGTGTTAACAAAAAAGTGAAAGTTGGTGCGAATTGCATAACAAAATTACACTTACTTGCGTTTGAAAGCCAATACCGGGCTGTTGTTGTTGTTGACCGTACGGATTGGGATACATTTGTCTAAAAATAGTTAACAAATGTTTATTTTTAAGAACTGGAAATATTCTCAGCAAAATTCAATTACTTATTCAACGGCAGTATTTTACTTTGCTATTAAAGTGTCAGATATTGCCTGTAGCTTGAGTGGTGTCAAAAACTAAAATGAAATTGTACAGATGAGAACGAAGCTACTGAGAATGAGAATGAAGATGTATTTTGTGCAGATGTGATGATGACTAATTTGGATAACTTTAGGTAGCTTTCAGCTTACGAATTACATGAAGTAAAGTACTGTATCGAGGCAGTAAGTAGTAAACATGTGCTATACATTAAAGCTAGTCAACAATCAGTGACGTACATTGCAGTACAAAAGTCATCAATACTCATGTGTATATGATTCACTTCACAGTCAAGATGAATGACGTCATCATATCATGAGCAAGATCATAACTAACTTAAGTAGTTATCCTTCGTCATTGGTGCAAGGTGTGCTTATAGTTATAGTCGATTAACATGGGTGCATTGCATAGCAAAAGTATATTAAGAAGCTGTACCACCAAAACCATTTGATTGGTAAATTGTTGTCCCCTAAATGGACTGCATGAATGGGATGCATAGTTCACTGCAAAGTCAACTTCAGTGAGTCATGCGTCATTA
>JAQFXM010007348.1:0-11975 GCA_034693345.1 Entomobrya multifasciata | reverse complement strand
CCATGCCATCAGCACGGCCATCCGTATTGATAATGAAATCACCGCCTCCACCTGTGGTGCCTATGCAATCATCTCCTGTTCTTGTATCCACCTGCACCTTGTCTGAAATGAAAACCAGCGGGAGCTCTCGAATCTCACCACCACTGTTTTCCCCAAGTTTATATCAACTTCCCCCTCTTCCTGCTCTTTACTTTCCTATGTCTCCACCAAAGTCAATAGTGTTTCCACCAATATCAACATCATCTTCCGAACAAGTAGTCAACCCAGTTCCCTCATCTGTCAAATCGAAAGCCCCAAAAGTGCAGCCACGGGAAACCCAACCCAAAGTCAGGAGGAGAAGGGCAAAAACCCTGAAAACAACTCCAATTCAATTGCCACAAATGACTTCAGCGGAATCCAGATATCCCCCTCAATACTCACAAGCACCTTACCATCCTGTATACAATCCATATACCGTGTCTCAGTTTACCCCAAATGGACCTAAACAAGCTACTCCGAATCAAATGATACAAGTCCCTTTTTCATCTGCTTCTAAATTTTTACCTCAACAACAGCACCAGATTACCTCCTCATCACCTCCAATTTCAACACAAAATAATAATTCGTCAACACCCATTCCAGAGACCCTAAAGCAGACAAACGTTACTCATCAAAATGAATGTCTAGTTTGTGGGATGACTTTCGCTACACCTATTCAACTTAAACTTCACCATGCAGTAGTCCAGTAAGTGTATTTTTTTTAAATTAACTCCTGAAACATTTTTGTTTTCATATTTTAAACGTATTTTTGCATTTGTTTTCCAGCAGTAACAAGACACCCTCATCAGCGTTGACCGGTTCTCCAGCGACATCACCACCAACATCCTCTGCTGCCTCCTCATCATCTCATCAGCAAAACTTGGCAAAATCTTCCCATGCTCCCCCTCCACCACTCCAAGAACGTCACCTAAATGCTGCTACTTTGCACTGGGTACCTTCCATGGGAAATACTGCCATAACAACAAACATGACCAACGGCACAACAACCTGGTCGGCAAATGAGCCCAATCAGAAGCGCCATTGTTCGGGTCTATCTCCACATGCCTTTGTAGTGCCTAGTGGTTCCATTTCAAAATCTGCACATGCACAAGCCCAAGTTGCACCATTTCCAGTAGACAATATGATGACCAACTCCGTTAATACCGCACAGCCCAATGGAAATAAAATGTTTTCATGGTTTGATTATATTTAGTGATATAATTTATATAATATAAGTATTATATTGACTTGACCATGCATTTGTATACATGTATTTTTTGTCTATTTAATAAAATATTTTGAAAGTATTACTTAATAAGTGTCCATTTTTGATATGTGCGTAAATTTCTTATTTCCAATCATTTATAAATATATTCGATAAAGAATTTGTTCTCATAAAAACCAACAAACCTGTGAAGCAAAGCTCTAAGCAAACCTTTTCTACGCATATAATAAAAATGTAAATCTTGATCCAATGATTTACCTTTTACTCTAAAATATTCCATTGCATTCCATCATGAAAAGGTCGTCGTCGTCAGTAGAGTAGACTTTAGTAGACCAATCCAAACATACACAAGTTGTCAAAGGACCCAGACGAAAGCAAAAGATGCCGAAAAAATTAACTTAAAAAATTACATAACATCAGAGGTCAAAAACTGGAAATTAAATATTTTTATGTCGCTTATTTTTATGATAAATGAATGATTCATAATATTTACTTCTGTCTGTCTAGTTAGCGTTTTAAAGATTTTGTGGCTCGAACAAAATGTCATATTTTTCTCAGACAAAAAATATTAAATTATGAATGTAACATTCGTGAGTGAGCCTCAAACAAAGTTTAGAAGTCTACCTGCTCATGTACTATAAACATGTCCATAAAATATATGTTAATTTCATGCTTAAAAAACTCATGAGGGTGTCTTTCTGCATTTAGCTCAGTTAGCTCGGTTTTATCTGGTTTATACATATGAGAAAAAGGTAGCCTTTGACAAAATGCGTTAATTTTTTATACCCAGCATATAGATTAGGACAGGTAAGTTCTAAAAATAAGGCCACGTGTATAGGTTTAACGAGCTTTTCGACCAATGAGGTTCATATGCATGCATACTTTTTTTTACCCTACTCTCTGAGCATAAAAGTTGTAAAGGTACTGCTTTAATTAACTGCTCTTTGTATTTGCTTATGAAAATGTAACTGAGAGAAAAATTTCATTAACCAACTCGCTTTTACACGTGGCCTTATTTTAAGAACTGGATCAGATACTTCTGTGCAATTATATAAAGAAAAACCTAACAATAATTAAACCAAAAGCTAGCCAAATAATTTTCTACATTTTAATATTCTTGATAAACTATTTGAGTAGAATAGAAACTTGTAATGCCTTGTCACCTTGAAATCTTACTAAATGTACATTTTTTTACAAAATACGCTATCAACTAAAAACAAAAATACAATTAAAGAATTCCTATATTTTTTAGTAAGAAATGAAACACATTTGACCAATGGCCAAGACATGACAAATGATCATGATTATCAATGTTGTACATAAGTATTTAAAATTGCGGATATACGGTGATTTATATTGAAAGGGGAAAAGGACATGGTTCAATGTTTATTCAATTTACTGATGATGATAATAATATTTGTTTAGCTGTTGATTATTTTATGAGGTCAATTCTATTTTCATTTATTTTATTCAGATAAATTTTAAAAAACACTGCTAAGTACTTATTTGTTTCAGGTTCTGTCCATGGATGTTATTTTGGTCAGGTTTAGGTTTGTCATTACACATTAGATACTAATGATGTATAGCAAGTTTATCATGATTGGTCAACGTACCGGAAAAAAATAGTCTCTTTCTTTCAAAGAAATCACATATAATTTCTATAAATTAAGTATGTTATCTACGCTAGATATCTATCAAGATAATTTTTTGGGGTGATTAATTTAAAATTAAAACTAATATGTAGTTACTAAATATTCGAGAGTTTTGGTTGGTAAGTTTGTAGTCTGATATTGAACCCTAATCATACATCCCGTGAGCTTAAAATAACCATGATTCCTAGTATGATTAGTAGTAGTATGATTAGTATCATTGATTGTATAAAACGAAGTCCCCATTGCCGATCTCCCAAATCCCAAAAGGACATTTTATGATACCAACAATGTATGCCAGTCAGTTGCTGGGACAAAATATAATTCATTCATGCTTCTGTGCTTTCTCAGGTAGTTTAACAGAAAAGTTCTAAAAATAAGGCCACGTGTAAAGTTTTTTCGAAAACCTTTTTAAACAATTTGGGTGAGATTACGTTTCAATACTACACACTACACATACAAAAGTGCATATTATGCACATATTTATACTCTCAACAAACATAGAACTACGTTGCACGTTTTTTATATTTACTTTGAAAATAAAAAAAGGCTGGTGCAACTTTCTTTCAAAATAGAGCTTTTGCTTAAACTCAAAAAGGCCCTCTTGTGCATTCCACTGCTGTCGTCCATTCTAAATGTTGTTTCAATCAAGATTTGGCGAAACATTAACTTGGCTATTTAAAACTCAAGTTTTTCTAATGCAATGGAAATTAAATGTCTTAACCAACGATATTATTTCTTAACAAAAAATATTGTAGTACCTAATTGCTAATTATTGATCGCTAATTTGAATGAGTTAGTTTTAAAAAGCAATTTATTGCATGACAGATGAGTTGCTTCTTTTGGGGCTGGGTCAATGTGAGACCTATTCGGACTAGTGATCTGTAATAGCGCTTGAATATAATCAAATGTAACCTATACCAAGATGACCTAATTTACGTTAGAACTTACATTAAAAGAAAAAAATAGCTTTTTATTATTATTTTTTCCATATCAAAGATCAGCAGAAATCAATATAAAATTTAGGCAATTAATCTGACATCATCCTCAAGTACCAACTGCAACTAATTAATGAAATCATGATGTTCCGGAAAAAAATACACAGTAATTTACAGTACTGTAATTTTTCTCAAAAAAATCGAGACAATCTTTTGCTAAATTGTTTTTCATGGAATGGTGACAACATTTACATCAAAACTATAATAACTATTTCAAGAACATTTTTTCAACTCCCAAGATTTTCTTGATCTTGAATCTTGACTAAAATGTATGGCAAGCAATAGGTCTGGTTTCACCATGAAATACTATGCTATTTTGTTCACAATGGAACTGAGCATTAAGTATCAGATTTCCAGGTAATTAATTAATTGACCTTTAAGACTCAATGGTGTAAAGTACAATGTAAAGTATTTTAGTGAAAGACGAGTGGAGCAGAATAAAAAGATAATTAATTAATAGAAATATATTTTTAATAGACTAGATTAATTATATATATGTAAATCTATTACTTATTTTTCTAGATAGAGAAGTGATAGGAAAATGTGAAAAGGGTAGTGAGATAAAATTCAATTCAACATGTATGTATGTACATATGTAATGCATACCATATACCAATACCAGTGCAAGATGCATCATTGTTGGAATTTGTGGTAAAATTACTTGAATGAAATAAAATGAATGAAGTAGCCCTAAAATTGTTATAATCAACCATCTTTGTCATTCAAGAACAAAAATTAGTTGTTTTCAAGCCTTCAATAGCCCCCCTTCATCCTGTTTATTTCATTTTTATACTTTAAATGAAATGCATATCTACAAATGAAAATTTATCCATAATAAGTTAAAATCTTGAATCTTGGAAACAATGAGGTCAGATTAATTCAGCCCAGTCCAAGATAAAAGTACACATTTTACATGACAAAGATATGGCATGTAAGTATTTTGCAAACACAACACAGTATTAAAGCAAATCAAAAGATATCCGATCTCTGATCCAGTAGCTTGCATTACAAAAAGAGGCGTTTTCCAAACGAAACTGACTTTTTTTTGGAAAAGGAGGGAATCACTGTCCAATCAGTAGCACAAATACACTCTAACGGCCAACTTTTCTCTTCATTAAAAATGGAATCTTAATGAAAAACTGAACCCGCCTCTTCTCCTTGAGTTGAAATCCATTTTGATAGGTTTTTAACTGACATGGCCTCAAATGATTTTTTCACTTCCAGCTTCGCGTTGCATGTCGTTCTCCGCATTTCCCTCCAACTTAACTTAGTACACTGAAGAAAAAAAAAGTTTCATTCCAACTCAACCAAATGGTATAAAAAGCCCTGTAATTTTGCCATCTCCCAACACTCCAGTTCCAGCGTTTGCCGTGTTGACAGCTAGTCTCAAGTTAACTCCATCGTTTATCGAAGTCCAGTTCCAGTCCACCAGCAGAAGTTTTGTCTTTGGATTTCTTCCCATCCAATATCAAAATGGATACCATCCCTAGCCCACCAGATACGGAAGTGTTGGCGAACTCCCCCGCTAATTCCTCCGGAGGCAAGACAATGAAGAGGATCACTCCAATCGTCAAGAAAAAGCGGAGGAACCGACCGGATAACAACTTTGGCCGTTATATCTTCAGAGTTCTGAAGCTGGCTCATCCAAACCTGGGAATAAGCTCCAAGGCGATGTCCGTCGTCAACTCGTTCATGATGGACATGTTTGAACGATTGGCAAGTGAGGGCGCAAGGCTCCGGAAGAGAAGAGGTGTGAGCGTCATCACAAGTCGGGACATGCGGACGGCGACGAGGTTGATGCTAACTGGTCAATTAGCTCATCATGCAATTTCTGAGGGGACTAAAGCAGTGGCTCTGTACTATGGTACGGAAATTAAGGCGAAGAGGAGGACGTAAAGTGAAGTGATTTGATATTTGTTACCCAACGGCCCTTTTAAGGGCCACCAAAATTAACGAAGAGCAAAATATTCTGCAGTAATATATTCATTATCATCAGCATGATATATTGAAACTAGCTAATTATTAAGTTGATTAGTAAATTGAGGCAATAATTTTAAAATGATTGGACGGGCAAAGTTATGAAATATATTTATTTTATCAGATGCGTATGTGATTTGCATGTAGCTATGCTGAGGGTTTTTCCTGTTTTAAAAATAACTGCTTGCAGGTTATTTCTTACAAGGATTAACGACACGTGTTCCACGTGCAAGGATTACATTATAAATACACTGTACGAAGAAACTGGTTAAGGGCTAGAGCTAACAAAAAATTACGCGCATTCATAGTCAATGGTGTATTGGATATGGAAGATGCACATAGTTGAGTGGATTCACTCCGACAGCAGTCCAGTTTACTTATAGGCCTGGGCAGTGGCATAATTTGTGATTTCTCTTAGACTTGTACTTGTACCGATTTACTAGTGCTTTGCTGATTTAAAAGTTGTTCAGCAAAGCCTGCAATCAATTTGTTACTAGATTGAAATTTGAGTTTAAGATTTAAATTCAGCAAAATTATTTTTTAAATCTTTCAATATTTAGTCGGAATAATTTATTTCTCAGCAGTTTTAACTAGTTTTTGTAATTTACATTTGTGCATATCTTAAACATGCCCAACGTGACCGAAACCCCAATTTTGAATTCATCACTGGAAACTGAAGAAGTTCCTTTCCCAGCGGATTCCACTTTAGAAGCTGACGATGGTCTAGGTACCATATTTCAAGGCGATGACGGCCAGGTTCTTACCAACAGATGGGTCGTCAGTGACAAGGTGGAGGACCTAGTAGAGATTTTAAATGAAAATGATAATCTACGCCAAGAAAATTATGAGGTGAAGAAGCAGCTCCAAAAGCAAAGCATGGAACTAGATATACTGTTAGAGAGAAATGCTCAATTGGAGGAGGATTCCAAAATGGTTCCAAATTTGGAAACCTTGCAATCTACATTAAAGCGATTGGAACACGTATTCCGAAAAGTTGTAAAGAAAATGGGACAGGATATGGGTACTTGTACACAAAGTCAAGTAGAGCATTCCGAGAAGTGGACGAAGGAGACTTGGGGGACATACAAAGTAGAAGTGGACGCCTTGTTGGTAAAAATTGGTGAAAATTTAAGCTCTTGGGAACAAGCAAAAGAAAATCTGGAAGGAAACTTGGAAGATGCTGAAGAAGAACTGAAGCAGTGGAATATTACTGGTGTAATTCCATCACCGAGTCTACAACACGCAAAAAAGTTGACAGTTGAGAATAAATTATCTCAGTCAATTATAGCGACAGGTCAAGCTTTTCAGAAAATGAGGGCGATCCCTTCTCCTCCAGTATCATACCTCGAAGGCAAACTGGTTTCCCGTCCAGCGTCACCTGTCAGTATTCCAACATCAGTTATCACACACAGCAGCCTAAAACCTCACAATTCTTGTATTGCCCCCGAAACTCCTGAAGAAGCAGCAAAACAAAGGAATTTCCAGCAGATTCCAACGAAACTTACAAAGAGGTCAGTGGCAAAGCAAGGGTCGTTCTCATTAAATCGCTATTCGACATGGCCATTGACGAATAAAACCGGCAACCGGAAAAAGATGACGGAAAAACCATGGTCCACTTCAAAGGCAGCATCATTAGCAGAAGATGTACCTGTTGGTAAACAGAATATTTGTGGGCTTTGTGGAGGTTCGTTCAATTCTCTAAATCAGTTAAAACATCATCATACAGTTATCCAGTAAGTTGTAAAAAATAGTTATTTAATTATATTATCATAGTAAAACAATTTGTAAAAAAACATTAATCATGGCATATTTTTTTCCAGCTCAAAAATTACAGTTGAAAGGGCTCTGACATCATCATCCAACCACTGAGCATTAATCTACTTACGGAAGCATACCATGAACAATTCCAGATATTCCAACACCGACAACCGTACCCCAAGATAGGAAAGAATGAAAACCAATGATATTCAGAAAGAACATAACATAATTATTGAAAGTGGCATGGCATTTTATTGTACATTAGCGAAATGTTTACTTAATTATCTCAAGAATAGTACCTCATGTATTTCATAATCACATATTTTTCGCTATATTGATTGGCTTGTGTAGTAGTACTAGTAAATGTAATGTTTGACATGTATCTAAGTATATTTGTAGAATATTGGCTAATGTCTAAAACTTCAAATTACTTAACAGACATAATCAACAATTAGTAGTTTGTCATTATTTTTTGAATTAAAATGTGAGTTGATTTGTTCGGGCATAGCATAATATGAAAATGCACATGTGCGTGACTGGCAAATGCTTGACAAGGACTGCGTTATATCTCATACAACTACAATTCAAGCGTTTTAGATTAATAATTATCCGATTATTCATATTTTCGTACATCGCTATCATTCGATTTGATAAGCTTTTTAGACTTTAGAAAATGACTATTATCAGAAATACAATATGCTAGCTTGTAGCTCAAACAAAACACCATAACTATAACGGTACTGATGTAGGAATGCATATAACAAGTGTTTAAAATAAATTATAAATTATATTTCAAAATTGAACATGTTATATCATGTGCAATCTATAATAATATACATTTTAACAATCATTTCATAATTCATGGTGACCAACCCTCAGACATGAAAATTAATTCATTAAATTAACCTCTGGAATAATAATTGAAGGTCTGCATTAAACAAGAAAAGGTTATTTAATTTAATAAATAGTCCGAAAACCTTCAAAAATGATCACTAAAATTATAGCAAGTCCTTTTAATAGCAAATAGAGAATAAGCCAGGAAACTGACAATAGACAGGATAATTATAGTTTCCATCCTTCATCATAAAGAAAAAAAAGTTTAGTATTGAAATTTTCATTGAATTGTTCAAGGATAGCCCAACGTCCAAAATTCAAATACACACATTAACTAAGCCACTTTTATTGATTAGTTTTTCTTTGAACAGCTAAATCAACAGTTAGTAAACAATACAAGTCTTGTCAGACAGTAAAAAACACTTGTTTGTTGTTACGTTTTATTTTAATGAATGCTAAACTCAAGTGCAGGGCACATCTTAAAATAATTATTACATGAACAGGAAAAGTATTGACATAACTATACACTGTGCAAAAGAGAAAATTTAAATGACTATAATTCAGGTATAATTTTGTTTTAAAAGACGTGTAGAAAATTGCTCCACGCCTATTTTTATAGGCGTACATACGCCGACCAGAGAGCAAATCGTTAACAACTACTATTTCTGTGGCGATTCCTACTGAAATGTGGTCTGAAGCTAAAATTCCTATATTAATTTTAAGTCTTGGCTGCAACTATAATAATTTTCATTCGCAAGCCCTTCCATCATCACCAGTAGTACTTTTAAGTACCTCAACTCAAAACTGCAGCATAATCTGGTTCGAAAGCGTAGTCACCGATTTAAATTCTAGTTTATACTATCGTAATTCATTTCAAACTGAGTTGGCTTGGAAATGTGATCTTGATTTTAAAAACCACTCAACTTGTGCTCTTCACCAATTAAAATGGATATTTAGCCGAAATATTACTTGCCTTTCAATAAATCAAACCAGTAGCAATACCAATATAACAGCCAAAAGTAACAGTTCTAAAAAAATTGTCCTATTAGACTTTTACTGGACACCCCAAATTTATATCACTGAAGCCCTAACAAAATACTCAAGAATGAGAGATTACCACTACAATATGAACATAAAACCAAGTGCATATTTCACAATTTATATTGGTGCAGAAATTTTAGCACGCTCAATTAACGCAACTTTGTTAGCCTTACCGACAGCTAAACTGCAGAACATTTCTGTTCAAAATTTTCCTTCTATAGTACCCGCTGTCCAAACTTATGAATCTTCTGGAATCAACCTATACTATTTATGGCGTAAATACCGACAACCCAATCGTGATAACTTTGAAGACCTCTTTTTAATGAGGCGCAACTCTCTGGGGTTCAACTTTGCATACTGTGAAGTTCCTCGTTTCAAGTTGCAAAAACCTTGGAATTTGAGTGCACTCTCGAACGCATTTGATGTCTACGTTTGGGCAATCCTTGTCACATCAATGATTGCATTAAGCACAACAATTTATTTAAAAACTGTAGGATTTTCTTAAAACAATACATTGTTTTCTGGGAACTGGGAAATGATATGTGGAATATTTACATCTTTTATATCGTCCTTATCTGCACTAATTGCTGCAGGTCTAAGTTTGTTACATGTGCAAAATGTGAGGATTAACAGTACCCTTTTTGTTTTATGGATGTTTGTGTGCATTATCATTGTGGGGACCATTATTTGACAATAAAGAATTATTATCATAGTTAACTATTATACTGGCTCAATTACAAGTTTAATGATTGTACCACCAGCGGAAGATGCTATGACAAGTGTGACCCAGGCTATACAAAGGAATTATACACTTTTGTTTGATGACTCAAATCACATGAGAATTTTAAATGCTACTGTGCAAAACATGACAGTAGGATTTGCTTTTAAGCACAAAGATAATATTTTAAATGAAGATGACTTGGACATAACAGGAGTAAAATATTTACTAGACAATATGGTAAATCCTTCAAGCGCAGTGATTTCAAACAAGTCGATATTTTTGGAAAAGTTTGTTTTTTACAGAAAAGTTATCACAGTTTATCTATGGCCTTTTGTTATTTCTACGGTGAACCAAGCTAATAGCTTAATAGCTCAGGAAGCTAAAAAAGATGCAAGTAAACCAATTAGACGGTGTTATCTTGGGAAAAGGATAATTCCTTCGGGAGAAGTGTTTTATAGTATAACGCCACCCGACAATGCACAATTAAAATGTAAAGCGGAACTGATGAATGAATCAGGAATTTTAATGTATTGGATGGATGAATTTGCGAAGATTTTGTATGCAAATAGGGTACAAGATCGGTTCAAAGTTATTAGCCCGACTTTAATGCAGTCTGGTTTTGAAAGTGGTTTCAGTCCACTTCAAATTAAGGGGAAAATATCAACTGTGGTATTTTTATGGAGTATTTGTTTGTTAGGGTGTTTTGCTAGTTTTTTACTGGAATTTGGTTTTAAAATGTATCGAAAATGGAATAAGAATTTAGTATGGTCCTTTTCGTAAGTGTGAAGGTCTGTATAAAAATGTGTATTTTTTCAAATTGAAATAAAATACGGTAAATGTTATAACTTGAGTTCTTTAACAAAATATGATATCTTAGGTGTACATCGTACAACGATAACTGATACAAAGGTTACTAATTGAAAAGTAAACTAAGAAAAAATTCATGCATCATTATGGACAGCTATTTCTATATTTCTAACATATACACGCATTTAAATTGTACCACTAATTATTTATAAACTACCTTTAGTATATTTGTTTGTTGTACTTTGCCAGAGGGATCAAATCATAGTTAAGAAGTAACCCCGTAAACCAGCTATAGTACATTTTACTGTAGGCAAATCACATTTTTCTAGCTGTCAAGAATTTCATGATCTGTGGGAATGCGTTGCTTCTACCACCAATCAATCAATTCTAGTTCAACAAATTCAAGCGTTGATGCAAGAATAGCGACAGGTAGAGAAATAGTGAAATTGCCAGTGCATATTTTCAGTTGTTTTATATCAAAAGGAAAAACAACTGCGCAAAATCCTTAACGACGAATTCGTTAGGTTAGGATATCGTGCCTGGAATAATGGACCAGAGCACGTAATATGCAACACTTGTACTGAGGTCAGCAGATGATTTTTATAACTTTGAGATGAGTAGTGCGGACGTGCCTGAGAAATCACTACAGCAAGTTAATTGAGAACCAACATGATTGCTTCCTAAATTGATGACTCATAATTCTGCACTCAACTCAACTCTCAACCCAACCATGGCATATAAATAGACTTCCCGAGTTAATGGTGTGTTTAATTGTGATCTCGCTACCAACGAAGTAACATTGCTGAATTTCTCAAAACTTGCAAACTATACTCTACTCTCACCATGCCACCAAAGGCCAGTGGAAAGGCAGCCAAGAAGGCGGGGAAAGCCCAAAAGAACATTACCAAGGGCGACAACAAGAAGCGCAAGCACAAGAGGAAGGAGTC
>JAQFXM010007347.1:0-11978 GCA_034693345.1 Entomobrya multifasciata | reverse complement strand
CTGAGAAAGTGAGAAGTAACAAAAACTTGTTAAAAGATTAAATTAACGACTGGAGTCCAGGAGGCAGGAGATCTTTTTGGGAGCAGAGCAGAATCAACATGATATTGTGTTGTTTCTTTTTTGTAAACTTCAACCACGCCATGAAGTCGCGTAGGATGAATTCGAGAGAGTGGCAGCACTTATCCATGAAAAGATAATAAAATATAAAGAGTTGACAGGACAATGATATCGTTGTATTCTCTTTTTTCAACGAATTTTTATTGCTGACTGCAAAGGGGTGAACTTCGAACGTTAATTATTTGATTCGTGGCTGTAGAAAATCTCAATCTTGAGATACTTCAGTGTGCCTGTCTGATTTTGAGATTTTTACCCCTTTTCTTTCTTTTTCTTATCTTTACGAACAGTAATCCTGAACTTTCAGAATTTCGGTTCTCTATGCATGTTTTCACTATTTTGAGATATAATATGGAATATAGACACAGCCAGTCTTTTCAATAAAAATACATGTTTTTGAATTAGTAGGATACGGCTGGGGTAGTTACTTTTTATGATTCGTTTTTTTGTTGAATTAATGGGATTGCAGCATTAGCTTTGTGATTCCATCAGTGAACAAAAGATGCTCGATTTAGATCATAAAAACGTTTGTTAATAAAGTAAAGTGAAAAACCTATCCACTTGAAGGAAAATGTTCACATCGATGCCTGTAAATCTTTACCCGGTCACGGTCATTTAAAAGTATATCCTCAAAAACCCTCCACTCATATATCCCCGTTTATGTTTTCCTATTTATATAGATTAAGGAAATATATAGATATACATAGATATAATATATGACGAAAAAGCTAAAACAATAAAAAAAGGAAATTAGGGGAAATACTAATTTATACTCACCATCACTGCACTACCAGCTAGATTCTATTTATGACACATAATGGTGTGAAAAAGTGTGATTTTTAGTTGAACAGCTTTGTCCGTATTTCTTTCTGTATGATATAAGAAAGCAATATTGTTGTGATGGTAAATTGAGAAAAAAACGTTAAAGGTCATAAAATGTGAGAACGTAATTCAACCTGGACCAATCTTCCAGATATCACGAACTAAAACTCTACGCATAAGAATTTTTTATAAATGAAATTTTATTTATGACAACAGCCTTTATTTTGGTTGTCAACTAAAAACATTTTATTTTTAAAACGGCTGCATGAAAGTAATAGTTAATCATAGTGTATTTTAGTAAAGATAACAACAGGCAGACATAAATAGATTTCTTTAAAATGATTCAGCTTGGTATCCGGGCCGTTGTCATAAATAAAATTTCAAATTTACTACATAAGAAGACGATAAAATTGAAGAGATAAGGGGAAACAATTGCTTCATGATTGTTAAAATATTTCATGAACTTATTGTTATGTTCTTGTCATGTTTCTGATAAGTTTCGAAATCACAATCAATAAGATGAACTTTCAGTGAAAAAAACTGAGGGCAAAATATGTTTCATACGCTATATGAATAAGTATATAAATGACTTCATAAATAATTTAGGAAAATAATCAAGTAGAATCACATCTTTTTTGGATATATATTAGCCATGTACATCAAAGTGAAAAAAGTCAAGCAGAATCACTACTTCTATCACATCATAATGCATCAAGTGTTTGTCGTGTTTCAGGTATGCAAATTATTCGTATTGTATTTTTAGTTCACTGATTGTCTAAATAATTTAAATGTAAAGTGATTATCATTTAACATCTTGATTTGAAGTGTAAAAACTAAGGCAACAAATAGTACCTCTCCCCACATATTATTTACATTGCGCCTTTTAAAATAGGGATTTAGGGATACTTAATATTAACTGAAAATCTATTGCCACGTTGAACTTTACAGCTAAAATTCGTAAAAGTATCTATTACGGAAACAGATCTTTCTAGCGAGAACATTATATTTATGTTGTAAATTTTTTAAATGACACATTGACCTCAACATTAATTTTATATGCCTACCCATATGCTTTCTTTGTTTTAGTCGTCAGAAAAATACTGCGGAATACAGGATTTAAAAAAAGGGGAAACAGAGGTGCAACGAACAACAGCATGACGACGAATCACACTGGTTTACCTATTTTCAACAAAGAAAGCATTATGATTTTAGGGATGTTGTGTGTTTCACTAAAAGGGTAGGTTTTTCGCGATGTAATTAGTCATCGTATATACATATGAAATTCTGATACTTCTTATGTACATATGTATCATTATGGCTACCCATTAACACTGGATTCATAAATCTGTATAGTTTTCCTTAAGTAAATATTAATTCAAACCTATTAAGCCTGTACAAAATGAAGATTTCGAGAAAAATATCACAAAATTCGTATTTTGAATATATTATCATACCTAAAAATATAATTTTAAATAAACATTTCTTTCTTTCTGTACTTATCATATGACTTGAAGAAATGTTTCAAAACGTTCTGCTTTTTTGACAAAATCTACGTCAAAATTTTGCTACCTGGAAGACTGGGACAACTAGTTATTATCAAACCAATCATAGATCAATTCTTTAATATCAAAACGATCAACAAAACACACGTGTAATTACTAATACGATTGATGTAATTACGGCTGAATCGCATTTTAAGATGTATATGAAGGTAGGACGCTAAATAAGACTAACATATTTCTACTTTTACTGTTTTAACACACTGCCATTCATTAATGTGAAGATATGCATGTGTCATAAAATTATTATTTAGACATTCAGAGTTGAAAATTGTTTCTTTATATTATAAAAATTATAAAATTTACCTTTCCACGCGTATTAAAATCAGAACAAGTAAAAATTTCGATTTTTGAGCAAGTATAATGGGAGTAGAAAAAATTGGGTGGTCGTTTCGTAGTAAAACGTAGTGTTTTCTTACAAGTGGTTCATTTTCGGCTTCCTTTTTTCATACAAAAACCACTGGTAAAGCCTCCGTTAGTCAAGTACGTCCCTTTTAAACGAGTAAAACCTGTAGTTTATTACTAGTGGATTCAGGTTTCTATTTAAGCTTGGGTTGGATAAAGATATTTGTACTGTACGGTATGTACTTCCCCTACAATAATGAAAAACCTTTCTATTTTAACATTTAACTAGAGTGCAAAACTATAGATAGTTTAAAGATGGTCCCTCTTTAAGGATGCTGTCGTGAGACCAAGAGCTGTCAACAACGTAGTAGTTGAATTCTTCATGCCAGTGTGATAGTGCTTTTGCGGATAAAAGGACCTATTCGCTTATTCTGGCGCATACACAACTGACAAATTATTTGCCTTTATATAAATATGCAAACAATCTAAAATTTTTGTGGTTACGTCAATCGTCAACGATGTAATATGAATTAATACAAATTACCATTTGTTCCAGCCAAATAATTGCTCAATATATCCTATGTTTTGAGGTAGAAAAAATATTTTTGAGGAAATTATATCATATTAGAATTCACTAACTGACGAAGTTAAATATATCAAATTTAATTATGCACACCATCCTATTTATAAAAATGCTTGCAATGATCTTATTTAACGATGCCAAAACGTACGTATATCAGATTACGAAGAATACCAGTTATAAATTTTATGAGGTAATTAGTCATAGAGATGATTAAGATTATGAAAAAGTTAGTTTAAGAGATGAAGCGATGAAGTAGGATTGCAGAACTACTGTGGAAATACCATACAGGCAAATTATACGAACGATTAGATAGCTATTGCTCAAATGAGAAATATGTCAGCATTAGTTCGCAGTGAAAACTTTGAAAAGAAAGTTGGCAACAACTGCTACCCAATCACTCAGTCATGTTTCATATTTAGTTGATGTATTTGGTCTGTTGTTTTATAAAAACGTGTACATATTTGTGTCGCCACCTCAGTGGAAAAAGATTACATACGTTCTCGGTTAGTTAAAATTTCCATGTTGGTAACTATCATTAGTGAAAACCGTACCATGTTAATTAGCTATATATCTGTGTAATTTCAAATATTTAACAGTTCATGATTGCTACAAGGCACTGTAGTGAACTAAGGGTTTTTTGGGGACAACCCCCTAATTTTTAAAAAATCACAGAAATATAGTGAACTTAATGAAAAGCTACGAGTATTATATCATTGAATGCGAATTTAAAGCTAATAAACTGTGCTGAGACATTTAAGAAATAAAACCTAATCCTTAAAAATATTGTAAAAAGGCTTTTGGATACTGTGCAGTTGTCCTGACCCTAAATTTATCTCTTCAACTTATGTCAAGGAATGTTTATTGAACAGAAAATTCCAAACATTCGTTGTAGTATAATTCACCATAAAAAACAAAGTTGCAATGAAAAACGCATAAGCGCTGTGGATGAAATGCTACTATCGTTTATGTAGGTATGTGTACTCCATTTTCTACAACAATATATGTGTATTCCGCAATTTTTCTTCCTTTTATGAAATCAATGAATGGATAAGGTTAAAATTGAAAATGATAAAATGCATCCACATATAGAACAGCCACAGAAAAAATCCTAAATTTAAGATGGAAAGGAACTGAAACATATGCACTCATTGTAAGTTACACAAGTTGATGCTTTCTCGACACGCAAATCCACGAATCTGACCAATTCCAAAGCCACCTTCTATCCTGTATGCTTTTGTTCTAATGCACGCTAAACGAGAGTTATTTTATTTAGGGTACCGTTTGATTAGAAGCGAAAACTTCGAAATTGTAATGACAAGTGTGCAAACTCGATCAAAATTCAAGAGATCATTGGTGCTTTTAACTTGTATGAAATTGTATGGACCAGTATATATGAATAAATATTACAGATATGCTGATTGGTAAAATTACTTGTTGATCTAAGATGAAGAAAAAGTATGAATTATGCAGGTGAAATTTTCAATGAAAAACAGAGGAGGAAAAGAGAAAGTATATTTTAGAGGAATGTAGACGAAGTTACCAGAAGCATGATAATTCCTTGCCCTACGAATATTAAAAGCTAATAAAAGAGATTTCTATGCATTGATACCACAGAGTACTTTTTCATGTCTTTATGCTGTTTTAATGAAATAAAAAGCATGTACAATTGTACGTTGTAAGTGTGCGCAAAAAAGTAATGAATTGTAAAACGTTTGTTTATTTATATAAAGAAATATTTGTACACCAGTTTGCAAATTTAATATTTACATAAAAAGTTTAATAAGCGTATTTAATCGAGATTGATAAATATAAGCAATAGAATAAAAATTATGAAAATGGACCGGACACCGTCACTGATTTCCACCAAGACAAATTACCCCTTGTTCAAAAAAAATAAACCTTGTCCAGTCTACCCAAGTACACATGGTCTTTTGCATAAGCATTTGAAATTCACAAAATTATAAGAAATTCACAATGTTAAGCAACTTGGTCCTATTGAGCTCATCGTTGAGACGCTGATTTTCGTCCATCAGGAAACGGATAACTTCCATTAAGGCGTTCTCTCTGAGACACTTTTCTTTCAAAATTTGATTTAGGCTCAGATTTTCCTCCGTCTGAGACCTCATGGTTTCCTCTAAGGATTCTCTTTTGGCACGTTCTTCCGCCAGCAAATCAGTTAAGCGCTGAATTTCTGCCCTCTGAGAGCTAACAGTTTCCTTAAAAATCCGTTTTGTGGCAAGTGCTTCTTTCAGCTCCCTTTCCTTACCTTCTCTCTCATTATAACACTTTTTTGACCACAGGATTCTCTGTTTATCTGAAACATTCGGGTAGTCGTCTTCATTCAGCTCATAAAATCTTGCTTGGGCAGTGCTCCCCTAAAAAGTAAACATTCAATATTTAATTTAGTAATTATTTTACTCAACTCAAACACTTATTTTAATACAATATATTCAAAATCACTTTTGTATCGACTTACCTTTAAAAGGGATGGAGAGGATAATAGCTGTTTTGCTGTTTTAGGCATCCTTCTTTGTGTTATTGTTGGTTGATTTATGATAATATTTTTCGCGAGATTTTGTCTGAAAACTATTTTGAAGCAAACGATAAATACTCGTACAACTATTAAGTGCTTCTAACAGTAGTTTTTAAATCGTACATGTAATGTATAAATCTGAAATGTCTCACCTTTCCCCCGCAAGTGCTTCAGGGCTAGTTTAGTTTGGTTTGGGTGCTCCAAAAACCCTTGATTCACTTGTAGTTGTAGATCACCAGACAGTCCTTCTGTTTCCAAAACCAACTGACTACTGCTTAGCAGTTTCATGGTTTTAAAAGATTAAATTAGAATATAATATTCAATTTAATGTTTAGTTCACTTAACTCAAACGAATATTTGAATACAATATTTTGAACATCACTTTTTCATTGGCTTACGTTTTAGAATAATGGTGAGGATGATAACTTTTTGGACGCTGAATTTCTGCCCTCTGAGAGCTAACAGTTTCCTCAAAAATCCGTTTTTTGGCAAGTGCTTCTTTCAGCTCCCTTTTCTTACTTTCTCTCTCATTGAAGCACTGTTTTGCCCGCCGGATTTTCTGTTTGTCTGAAAAATTTGGGTAGTCGTCTTCATTCAGCTCATGATATCTTGTCTGGGTAGTACTCCCCTTAAAGGCAAACATACAACATTTAATTTAATAGTTAGTTCACTTAACTCAAACTTTATTTTAATACAATATTTTTGCCATCACTTTAATAACTTACATATAAGACGGACGGAGGGGAAGATAGCTGTTTCGATGCTTTAGGCATTCTTCTTTGTGATGTTGTTGGTTGATTTTTGATGATATTCTTCGTGCGATTTTGTCTGAAAACCATTTTGAAGTAAACAATAAATACTGGTGCAACTATTAAGTGTTTTAAAGAAGTTTTTAAATCGCACAGGTTTCACACTGTATTAAAAATATATCTGTCTCACCTTTCCCCGCAAGTGTTGTAGGATTGTATTCAGGTTGGGGTCTCTCAAATTCCTTGATCCTCTTGTAATTGTAGTTCACCAGTACCAGACAGTCCTTTTGTTTCCACAACCAACTGACCACTGCTTAGCAGTTCCATGGTTTTCGGTGATTATATTAAAATAGAATATTTAATTAGTTATTTAGTTCACTTAACTCAAACGTTTATTTTAATTCAATATTTTAAACATCACTTTTTCATTGGCTTACGTTTGAGAAGAATTGTGAGGATGATAACTTTTTGGATGCTTTTGGCGTCCTTCTTTGTGATGTTGGCAAATTTTCGATACTCGTTTTATTGTAATTTTGTCTGAAAACCATTTAGAATAGAGACGGTGTACACTCTTACAACTTAAGTATTTTTAACAGTATTTTTTAAATCACACAGGTTTCACTTTGTAAAAAATATTTCTGTCTCACCTTCCCCCGCAAATGTTGAAGGGTTGTAATTCAGGTTGGGAGCTCTACAATTTAGATTCTCTTGTAGTTGTAGTTCACCAGACAATGCTTTCATTTCCACAATCAACTGACAACTGCAGAAAAGTTCAATGGTTTTCAGAGAGTATATTATACAATCACGTTTGTGGATTACTAGCATATCCAATTGTCCATGTGAGTTAATTTTTTCACACATCTACGAATACACATTCTATTTTTGTATTTTGTATGTTTGTCATAAAAGAAAGCGCTGATGAATCAGAGGGTGTTTAACAGAATAAGTATACTGCAGGCTACGCTTTACATGCTGCGGTTTGGGTTGGAAAATGTATAACGTAGTAATAAGTTACTTTCAAGGATACGGATGCAGAGATTAACGTAGTAAACGGAACGGCATCTTTCTTATTCTACATACTCCAAAATAACAATGGTTAAAACTATGATCTGTTTTGAAATTGTTTAAAATTTAATTTTAAAAGCTAATATCATGCTTTGAAGAGTTTAACAATAAGGAACCACTTTTTATTGGTAACATGGTGATGTTTTAAATATGCCCAAGTATATACAATATTTGACCATAAAAAGGTCCATAAAAAGTGTCACGTTTTCAGAAAATCATAATATGTATCATATTGTAATGGCTGTGTAATCATTCTCAACAAACAGAAAACCTAATTCCCACTGGCTTTGACTTGAATGCATTGCTTGACATCTGGAGACTTTTACTTTTTGTGTACCCTTTTGATTTTTTTACTTTTCTGTCTTTTAGAGATGCCATCGTTCGTAACTACTATGCATTTTTACAGCATACTTCTGATAATATGAATTACGGCAGACCTACCTAGTCATTCAAAGGACACCTCTCTTTTTCTATTTATGGAAATTTATGTCTGCATCATATAAAGGGGATATTTAGCGTTATAAACTATTTTAAAGGTATAATAAAATATAACTTATTCATTAACTAAAATTCTAAGCTTAGAAAAGCGTAGCTCTTTAGATTTTATAGTCCACACTTAAATGAAGTATTCTGAACTTAGTAATCATTATCAAAAAAGTTACACGAACTGACCCATCTTAGGATTTGATTTGTAATAATTTTAATAGTTAACGTTCCTTAGTAATAAATATAATGCATCAATGATTCATAACCATTTAACAAAATCAACTTACAGCTCAAGTGCATCATTTTCCTTTATTCTATTGTTTTACACCAATACGAGTCAATGTATACATCTGACTAATAAGTAAACATGTGAATCATCACTATCACTGCCTGATTCAGTTTCGAGCATCTACATTAACTAGAAATGCAGACCTATTATTATGTTACTGACACCAGGACCAAAAAGGGAATTTTTCAGGATCATTACACAAAATGCCTTTTTTGTTCCCCTTTCCCAATAATACAAATAAAGCCAGTCAGTCCCATCGTACAAAACCTTGACATTTATAGGTTTTTTGTGGATAGTTTATGACTTTATGACATTACCTTCAACACTTTGAAAAGGGAATACCCAGATTTATTAATGTGACAGCAAAATATTGAGATGGTCAGTACCCGCAATAAATGCATGTGGTTGGAAAACATCCAATACATTTCAACCAATACTAATTCCATTAAGTATTCGCAAATGTCTCCATCCACTGCAAATGTGTGTCGAATAGTATTGCGCAAGGCTTAAAGTAATAAAAAGCCAATAAAGCAGTTTGATACGCAGCAATTAATGGAAGACTTTCAGTAGAAAACGTTTTTCCTTCTCTTAATAAATTTTATTGTATGCGTACTTCCTATTATCTTAATTGTTTCTTTGTTAAATGGATAAATATATATACATGTAATGAGCTGCCCTGCAGAATTCGATTTAATTTAAGGGCTTTGCATTTTTCGGAAAAATGTCGATTCGGTGGAATCGGATTACATTCACATATTTTGGACCCTTATCAATTTAATTCCAGTTGTCACTGTTCGTTGAATTAATTTTAATCAATAAGATGATTTTTTTCTTTCCCCCTTTCTAGTGAACGAGCTGCGTTATTTATTGTTAAAATACCTATGATCAACAACAAAATAAAATACACAAATGCAATAGTTTGAACAATTACTTATCTTTATCTATTGAGGTATCTAAAACTGTACTTAACATAAAAATTAACCTTTACCCTCGCAATCCCGTTTCGTATTCTATTAACTTACGCATTTATTTCTGGTCTTAAACTTATTACATTTATATACACATCCATTGGGAAGATGATAGATAATGATATAAAAGATTGAATTCCTGCTGTTTTCTGGACTGATTGTTTATATACTGCATGTGACAATGCCCCCGCAACAATCGTGAAGTTTTTCTTGATAACAACTAAAACGTCGTCGTTGTACATTAAGGTTGCTTGAGAAATTGTCGCCATACAGACGACTGTACAAACGATTATTCCACCTCTACATCATCATCACATAAAAAACTAACCTGCGGACAGAATCTCCTAAACATAAAAAAACCCATAACATTCTTCTTATTCTTGGATAATCATACAAAATTTATCTTAGCATTCGTCTTAGTCATTTCATATAATTCATGTATCTCTACTAAAGTGGTAATCAGTTCCGTAACAAAACAAAACCCAAATACACTGAATAAAAGAAAACAAGGGTTAGAATGCTAGGGATCTTGGATCCTATGGTGTGGACTTGGCTTTATCATTAAAACTTAAAACCGAATTCTTAAAGTGTCTTCTTATTTCTTGTACGATTGTATAAAAATGATCTGATAAGCCGACACAGTAGTGTCTCCAACTTTTTTCACTTCTAAAACATGTACCTCTTGTCATAAAACAGAAGCAAAGCGTTGTAAATATTTGATAGCGAGGAAACTCCTGGAGTCAATTTAAAGCAACAAAACAATGAAGAACATCACTAATATTTTATAGCTTAAATCGCATAAAAAGTTTTCACTCCTTTTTAAATCGGTATGAATGACCGAAACGTTATTTTTTCTTGCAAAATCGTCTGAATTTTCCAACACACACATGACACAAATAAGCATCATAATCTGAAAAATACAAACACATAATAATATATGTATATCACAGGAAATAAAAGATCCTGGCTCTTTTACATTTGGTGAAGATATATGTTGTGTTGTGTATCAAAAAGGCAAAAATTACTAAATTGAATACTCGAACCAGGAGAGGTAAGTTCATCGGGATTCCCAAGATGTAGTGCAGGACCTTTACAGGATTTGGCGAACATTCACATGACATGTAAACGATACATTGAGATGAATTGTATCTAATTTGTACTGTGCTACTAATCCACAACTAAAACTATATTTCACCTACTTCTACAATATAAATACTTAAGTAAGTATGTCGTACACAAGTATTTATATTGTATTTATATATACACAAGTGTACATCATAAAGCAGCTTCTTTTTGTACTGAAGTTTAAGAAGATGGGTGTGCATAATTTTAAAATAAAACAAGCCTTATAATAGTCCGAAGAATTTTTTGGTTGGCATAAAAAATAATCAGGTAAACTTCATTGGTCGACATGGGGAATTTATCATGCAAGATACGCTTATGAATTTGGCATGTATTTCTTATGTGAATATGTATGCATGCATGCGCTGAATTTTTAAAGATGAATTTTGAGTATTGAATCTTATACCATGAGACATCATCATAATCACATCACTATTTGTGTCACCGTTTTTGTCAATACCATACGCAAATTTACTTTGCGTTGAATTCTGGAATAATGTCTTTGTAGCAATTTAGATTGGCCTTTAGACTAACTGTTTTAACTAGCCACGTAATCATGCATACATAATTCTGACGATACCAGATTATAGAGCGCAGCTTAATTGGATATTAAGTCCAAAAATATTTTAAAAATTAAATCGTGGTGCTCACAAAGTCATTTAAAAACAAAATTCCTACGACATCAAAGAATGGGGTAACATTCAACCTTTAAGCTATTTATTAAAAAAGCAGCTTGGTAGTGATTTTTGCATGTGCACTTTTTAAAATCGTCTTTTTAGCAAAGTTACGCGTGAATGCAAATATCGTTAAAAATTTTACAAATGGTATTAGTATATACATGAACAATCGTTTACAAGACCCATTTATGCATAAAAAATAAAATAAAATTACAATGCATATTGCAAAGCTCATCTATGGTTGGTTGATACTTTAACGATAATTCATTATATTGTAGATTTCTTTAGAAAAACACGTGTTATTATCTCTAGAAAAATCTTTTTTCTGTCTTTACATTTGAAGTTTCACTTGGTACTTCTTAAAACAAAGAGAACTCCACAGAACGAGAGAGAGACTCAAAGTTTTAAGAGATGCGGCAAGAAAGAAAACTCATAGACCAGTAATCCATTCAGACAATACGTAAGAATATAATCTACTACAGAATTGGTGTTGACAACCGTTCTCATAATATTCCAGCATATAGAAAGTGATCGTTTTCTCTGTCGTTGCTCGTTTATCCGTTCTCTCGTGCAACCAAAGCACATTATCTGCTGGAACATTACTATAAATCAAAGTCTCAATAATCCCCTCTGTCGCATTTGAATGTAAGTACACATGTATATAAC